>JAQZBX010082713.1:0-13486 GCA_029593785.1 Cabassous unicinctus | reverse complement strand
TGTTGGAAAAATATGTTTTGAGAATTAAATTGTTGCAGTAGAAATGAGACTTACATGAAGAGAAAGCCCAAATGGCACAAGAAAGGCAGAGGAACAAAGTTTTTTACATATAGGCCCAGAGGAGAGTTCAGTCTCCAAATGCTGAGCCCCCAATATAACCTTTCATGGGGTTATATAGGTTCTTGTTCATTGGCTAGTGGGTTGCTGGGCAAGCGGGCAACTTCCTTAAGCAAGCAGGCAGGCGGGGTTTACAAAAGCAAAAAAAGCCAGTTTAGCTTATCTTCCTAAGGCAGAGGACCTTGGGCAGAGGAGGAGGAGAGAAGCCAGCGAGCCGTTTAGCTTTTTGAAGCTGTTAGTTTCAGAGGAAAGGAGAGAGGAACCATTTATCTTTCTGAAGCTGTGGGTGTCAGTTAAGGGGTGGGGGGGATCAGGGCTGAGTATCTTCTTCATCATTCTTCCCCCTTTGATGCCCTTATAATTCCCATAGGGCATCATCTGTACTTAGTGGCCTATACTTTCTTAAGGCTAAAATTTTGGTAATAGTTATGTGAGTTACGGTTGTTTCAATGAGCCTGATGAGTGCATCTATTATGCACAAGCTGAAGGTGGCTGCTATGAATAAGATAATCAAGGGTCCAGCCAGAGGCAGAAGCCAAGAGGTCCACTGTCCGAGGTTCCAGCCCCAGAATTCTTTTAAGTGATCCCTCCCCTTTTGGATTTGATCCCTAAGTTCTTTCACTTTGGTAATAACTATACCTGACTGGTTAACATTGTAACAGCACTCTTCCCCTAAGAAAATACATGCTCCCCCCTTTTTGGCAGTTAGCAAGTCAAGGGCTCTTCTATTTTGTAGGGCTACTCTGGCTAATGAGTTAATCTGGTTTTGGAGGGAAACCAAAGAATCTGCCACTTGCTCTATGTCTTCATTTATTTCTTGGGAAAGCTTATAATAAAAACCAACAGAGGAGACCAGACCTCCTAGCCTTGTTCCTATCCCCATGGCCACAACTGCCCCTATGAGGATGGAAGTGAGTAAGGCCCTTTTGGCCCTTTTCTGATGGGGGCTTAGCTGCAACTGATATTTCAGGTGTTAATAACACCAGAATGCAATTTCCTGCCCAGTTGGTCTCTAAGTACCTATATGCAGTTCTTCCTCATAGGTAAAACAGTCCTCGGGGGGGGGGGTGCATTGAATTTTATTGGTTAACAAGTTTTGGTAGGAAATCCACTAAGTCTCAGGGATGTCTTCACTGGGCTTTGAACCTGGTGCAGGGCTGCCTCTAAGACAGGTTAGATTACTCTCTGTGACGTTTAGGCAGACGTCGAGGGTTATAGGGCCAATGGGGCAGTCCAATTACCAGTTTCCATCAGGGTTTAAGTTCTAGTCAGAAGGAGCTTGGGTACCCGAGTAGGTTTTCTTTCTCAGGGACAAGCAAAACCAACAGTAGTTGGCCCCGGGGTTGATATTGTGGAGGAGAGCATAGGTGGTGTTAATAAACCACTTCACCTGTTGTTGAATGGGGGCTGTGAAATGAGTGAGCTGATAAAGTCCTGTTAAATTTGCTCGCTTATATTTGGGGCCATCAGCTAGTCAGGCGAGGCTGGTTCAGACTTCTTTTAAGCTTTCTTTCTGGGCTATATCTTGTACCCCACCCCCATCTGACATGCCTGCGTGTGTATAATAAAACCAACAACTGACCTCCCTGATGTGCCGTAAGTTCTGCAACTACCTCCAAGTTTCAGTCTGGCCATCCAGAACTTTTGTCCCCTTTCCTCACAAACTGAGGCTTCAGATAACTTACAACATTCTGCTGGCATATAGGTACGGTAGATAAAGGAAGAGGAGGGTTGGCATTTTCCTGTGAGCTGTTTTAACCTATTAGCTGCTGAGAGGGGGGCATATTTGTAACAACTGGAGCAGGGCTGAGAACTGGCATCAGCTCTGAGGGAGAATAGGAAAACCAACCTAAGGCACAGAAACATCCTACAAGGCACAGATATGTCACTGTGAATAAAGCTCTATTTACTATTGTCCAGTCTGTAGGGGCTATAGCAGCCAGCCCAATTCTGAGCACCAGGGCAAATGGTCCAACTGTGAACAGGAGCCACCAGGAGCAGGGATCCATTCAGCAGGTGGTAGATGAGGATGGTGTTTGGTGATTCCAGGTGACTCAAACTCTTAAGGGGTGGCTGGGTACAGGATAGAGTGTCCAGGTGTCCAGTTCTTTGTTGGGATGTGCTTTCTTGACCCTGAGTGGTGGATCCAAGGGATGATGCCTGCAACTTTAAGAGCAGTGGGAGTTACAAGGATCACAGTGTGTGGACCTGTCCAGGTAGGCTGAAGGGGTTCTTTTTTCCCAGTCTTTGACCCAGACTAGGTCCCCTGGCTGGTGGGGTTGCACCAGGTGTCCCAGGAGGATGATATTCCGGGACAAGACAGTTTTATATATTTCGGCTAGAGTTTACCCCAGCTGCTGGAGAATTGAATCTTGGCCAGCCTCTCCCAGGAGCTTGAGATTTCCTCTGAAGGCCTGGATAATTGGGGGTGGCCATCCAAATAGATTTTCAAAAGGTGAATAGCCTGTGGTCCCTGGGGTACACCTAACTCAGAGGAGGGCTAAGGGAAGTAAGTCTACCCAGGGAAGGTTAGTTACTTGGAAGAATTGGCTAGGGTGACTCTGAAGGTTCGATTCATGCGTTCTACTTTCCCTGAACTTTGAGGCTTATAAGCGGTATGAAATTTCCACTTAATCCCTAACACCTTTGCCAGTTCTTGGACTACAGCAGCCACGAAGGCCGGGCCGTTGTTGCTCCCAATGGACACAGGCAGCCCGTGTCATCGGGGAATGATTTCTCTGAGTAAAGCCTTAGTCACTTCTCTTGCTTATTTGGTGCGAGTGGGGAAAGCTTCGACCCAGCCTGAAAAGGTGCATATCATCACTAACAGATATTTATACCCGTGACTTGGTTTTACTTATGTGAAATCTACTGTAAGATCTTCAAAAGCGGATGTTCCTGTATGCTGGATGCCGGCAGGAGCTTGGGGGCTTTGTAGAGGGTTGTCTTTGGCACAAACTTGGCATTGGCTGCTGATGGAGGCACAGAGGGATGTCAGTTGGGCTATGTAGTAGTATCTTCCAAGTAAGGCTTCTAGAGCTGTTTTCCCTAGGTGGGTGAGTTGGTGGTATTGCTGGATGAGGGCATGAGTGGCTCCATTTGGGACAAAATCTGGTTATCTGGGAGCAGCCAAGTTCCTTTGGGGGTCTGGCTTCCCCCTTCTTTTTTGGCCCATTCCTCTTCATCCCAGGTATAGTTTAGTTGATTAGTTTCTTGTCCTAAGAGGGACAGCTGTGGTGTCAATTCCAGGTCTCATATTTCATGGGCTCCTTCAGCTGCTTGCCGAGCTGCTTTTTCGGCTAGCCTATTCCCTTGAGTGACCATTTCCGTCCCTTTCTGATGTCCCTGGAAGTCGATGATGGTGATTTTGTCTGGTTTCCAGATAGCTTCTAATAGTTGAAGGATTTCTTCTTTGTTTTTAATTTCCTTTCCCCCTGCACTCAGGAGGCCTCTTTCTTTATAAATGGCTCTGTGGATATGAATGGTAGCAGATGCGTATTTAGAGTCAGTGTAAATGTTTACTGCCTGCCCAGGGCCTAACTGCAGAGCTCGTACCAATGCCCAAAGTTCTGCCAGTTGTGCTGACCATCCCTGGGGTAGAGATGTTGCTTCCACTCCCTGTTTGGCAGTGGTGACTGCATACCCAGCAAGCTTTTCCCTGTTTCTAACAAGACAGCTTCTGTCTGTAAATAGCGTCTCATCTGGGGAAGGAAGTGGTTTGTCTTGGAGGTCGTGGCGACTGCCATAAATTTCCTTGGTCACTTCAACACAGTCATGTTCAGGGACTACCTCTTCGTCTGGCAGGAAAGTGGCAGGGTTTAGACTGCGCACTGTTTCTATTGTCACTCTGGGGTTTTCATAAAGTAAACCTTGGTAATGTGTGAGCCGGGGATTCAATATCTACTGCTGCCCCTTTGAGTTCATTAGGGCAGTGACTGCGTATGGCACTATGATATGAATAGCTTGTCCAAGGGTTAATTTTTTGGCTTCTTTGACGAGGGTTATGGTTGCCAGGGCTTTCAGGCAGGGTGGCTACCCTGTAGTCACAGGGTACAGCTACTTGGAGAGGTAAATGATGGGCCTCTGCCAGGGGCTGACTGTTTGTGTGAGGACTCCCAGAGCTACTTTGTTCTTCTCATGCACGAACAGGTTGAAGCTGTGAGTTACATCCGGGATCCACAAGGCAGGGGCTCAGCCAAGTTGTTTTTTGATGCTTTGAAAGACCCTCTGTTGAGCTTCTCCCCAGACAAGGGACTCTTTTTCTGGTCCCATCAGAACTTCATAAAGGGGTTTGGCCAAGGCTGCAGACCCAGGAATCCAGATGCGACAAAACCTGCAGTCCTGAGGAACTCACAAAGTTTTCTTTTTGTGGTGGGGGTAGGGATGGTGCAGATTACCTTTGTCCATTATGGTCTGAGCGTCCAGTGCCCTTGTGTGATGCTGAATCCTAGGTACTTGACTTGCTGTTTACAAATTTGGGCTTTTGTCCAAGATATTTTGTACTCAGTTTTTGTTAGAAGTTGTAGGAGAGACTGGGTCCCTCTCCAGTAGTCTTCCTCCATCTTACTGGCAAGTACAAAGTCATCTACATATTGCAAGAGAGCACATCTGCAGTTCTCCTGGGGGTATGTGGCCAGATCTGCTGCCAAACATCCCCAAAAAGAAGAGGGGAGGTTTTTGAAGCCTTGCAGGAGCCAGGTCCAGTTTAGCGGAGTTTTCTATCGGGTTCTGGGTTTTTCCCACTCAAAGGCAAACAGAGGCTGGTTCAGGGGGACCAGCTGCAGGCAGAAGAAGGCATCTTTCAGGTCCAAGCAAATGAACCGGGTGGCTTCAGGTGGCAGCTGTCCCAGCAAAGTGTACGGGTTGGGAACAACCTGATGTAAGGTGAGAGTAGCATTGCTGATTGCTCGTGAATCATGGACTGGTTGATATCCTGTCCTGTCTGGCTTCTTTACTGGTAATAATGGGGTGTTCCAGGGTGACTGGCACTCGACCAGGATTCCCTCTTTCCTCAGGCAGTCTATGTGTTCAAGCATGCCCAATTGTGCTCCACGGGGGATCGGATACTGCCTTTGCCGGACCAGGACTGCTCCAGGCTTCAGGTCAATGATGATCAGTGCATGATTTTGTGCCATTCCTGGTGGGTTTCTCTCTGCTCAAACTTCAGGGAAAAGTTCCAGCAGTTTTTCTGGATTCTGGCTTGAATTTTCTTCTGCATGAAGTCTTCATTCCTCACTTCAGGGTATGGTGACATGGAGAGTGAGGCTGGTCCCGAGGCTTAAGCTTGCTGGCCCCTCAGGCTTGAAGGTAATCCAGGCCCCCAGTTTGGTTAAGATTTCCCTACCAAGTAGGGGAACTGGGCATTCAGGAAGGCATAGAAATTCATGAGTCACTTTGTGGCCACCAAGCTGGCAAGTTCCTGACTGGCAAAAAGGCCATTGGCTCTACTGGTCCCCAGTCACTCCTTTGATATTAGCAGTTTTTCTGCTAAAGGGGAGGACGGGGATTGTGATCACAGTATATTCAGTTCCAGTGTCCACCATGAAAGTCATTGACTGTCCCCCGACTTGTAGTTTGATCATGGGCTCGTGGGGGCCAAGCTACAGTGAACCCAGCCACCCTTATTTGAGGTCAAATCCCGCTAGTCTGATCAGATGATCCTGGGGTTCAGGTCGGTATTTTCCTTTGGGGTTCCCCCCTTTATGCATCCAATTTTTGGGGGGCACTCATTTTTCCAGTGTCCACTTTCTTTGCAGTAAGCACATGGGTAGCTAGCCTTGGGCATCTTCTTGGTACTTGTCGCCCCTTTTCGAGGTGGTCCTCCTTGTCCGGTGGGGTCAAGATTTCCCATGGCTGCTCCCAGAAGGGAGGCTTGATGTTTCATTTGCTTCCTGGCCTCTTGTTCTGTGATTTCATATCAATTGACAAACACTTTATTCGTGACCTCAAGGAGTTGGGAGATGTTCATTTCTGCAAACCCTTCTAATTTTTGGAGCTTTCTTTTAATGTCCGATGTTCCCTGAGTGAAAAAGGCAGCATTCAGCATCCTCTCCTTCTCTGGAGCTTCTGGGTCAAAAGGGGAGTAGATTTTGAAGACCTTGCAACGTCGCTCATAGAAATCTCCCAGAGATTCATCGGGCTTTTGAGTGACTAAAGTCATCTTTTCATGTTTGTGGGTCATTTTGCCCCTTCTCAGACACCTCAAAGGAGTGTTTCCCAATATTCCTGGAATGCAGCCCATCCCTGATCAGTGTTGAAGTCCCAGGTCAGTTGGACCTCTGGTGCTGTGTCTTGTGCCCAGTGTTCTGGGTTTAAGATGCCAGTCAGGGCCTGTTCCTGCAGCCACTTTCAGGCATTCATCAGAATCTGCCGTCTCTCTTCCATATTAAACAAAGTCAGGAAGAGTTGATGGCAGTCATCCCAAGTAGGACAATGAGTTTGGAAAATAGATTCCATGAGATCAATAAGGGCCTGGGGCTTTTCTGAGTAGGAAGAGGTGTGGTGCTTCCAGTTCAAGAGGTCAATAGTATAAAACATGCTTTCCATGTTGGATAGTTCCATTCTCACCAATCTGGGCTGAACCTTCCATTTCACAGAGGGGCATCTGTAATGTGGGTTGTACTGACCGGAGCCTCCTTGCCATTGGGGTTCCAGGGCTCTCTCCAGAGGGGATCAATGGTCCTGAAGGGACCAAAGATGAGGTGTCTCTGGGAGATCCACCTGTTCTCCCGGGCTAGGAGTGGGAGCTAAAGCAGCTGGAGAGTATGGTGGGGGTGGTGGGTCCTCTTCCAAGGATCCTTGATGAATGACTGGTTTCTGCAACCCTGTTCTTTGTTCAACTAAGATCCTGCTTTGTCCCTTTTTCCAATACAAAATCAAACCCAAGGGGGCAGAGTCTGGGATATTTCTAGCCAAGAGTCAATGTAGGGAAACTGATTGGGATGGCCAGATATTCCTGTAACTACAAGCCACACTGTGCAGACCCTGGCTAATTCCAGGGTCCCTTCAGAGGGCCAGTCAACACCAAAAGGGGGCCATTCTAATTCGCCAACATTCATCCAGATGCCATAATCTCCAGAAAAGCCCTTTTTAAAATTCTTAAGCTTGTAGTCTAAGACAGTGGGTTTTGAGTGTGATGAGTCTATACCGTGTTTCGGTGGCAAAAGACAAAGGAAGGGGTTGCCTCTTTGGGGCCACTCTGATGCCCACCAGTCTGCGTCTCTCGCAAGAACTTCAGCTTATCTTAGCTAAGGTGCCCGGGCAAAGTTTGGGTGAGCCATTCTGCTGTATGATGTAGCCATGGAAAACAGGTTAAGGCCCACCCTGGCTCCATAGCATATGCCTTGGAGTCACAGACAGGTACGGCAGGTGCAAGCCTTTGCCGCCCTGTCCTCACGCATTCACACAGTCACTCAGAGGTTATACAGTCCCTCCCACAGGGATTTCCCTATTCTGGAATCTCGGTACTCGAGATTTCAGGTGATCAATCTCCTCCTCCATCCAAAGACGGGCCTGACTGAGGACTTGACACCTGGGGCCTTACCTTTCTGGAGTCTTCTGGCACTGTTCAGTCTTCCTCACCACTGAGTCAGGCTGGGGTGTGGGGGATGCGGCCCATGGGGACAACTTCAGAAAGAGGTCCCGTAAGAGGAGGGTGGTGCCTACCTCATTTGCTCTGAAATTGCCACTGGCTCTGCCCATCAGCCCAAAGCTGGAGGCACAAAAGGCCTGCTCAGTTGGGTTTTCAGGTCAAGGAACCAAATGTTGCAGCAGAAACGAGACTTACATGAAGATAAAGACCAAATGGCACTTGGAGATGTGGAGGAACAAAGTTTTATTATGCACGGGCCCAGAGGACAGTTCAGTCTCCAAATTCTGAGCCCCCAACATGACCTTTAGTGGTGTTATATAGTTTCTTGTTCATTGGCTTGTGGGGTGCTGGGCAAGCAGGCAAATTCCTTAAGCAAGTGGGCAGGCAGAGTTTACAAAAGCAAAAAAAGGCAATTTTAGCTTATCTCCCTAACTCAGAGGACTTTGTGCGGATGAGGAAGACAGCAGCCAGGGAGCCATTTATCTTTTTGAAGTTGTGGGCTTCAGGGAAAAGGAGTGTGGAACCATTTTTCCTCCTGAAGCTGTGAGTTTCAGAGAAATGGAGAGAGGAGCCAATTTTCTTTCTGAAACTGTGGGTGTCAATTAAGGTGTGGGGGGGATCAGGGCTGCAGTATCTTCATCAAAATAGTGCTCTAAAGGTCTATGTAAGTTTTCAGAGTGATACCTGAATTACCTAATACATTGAGAAAAAGATGGAAGTAAGTTAAGGGATCTGCAAAAATTTGATATCAGTAGTTGATAGTTGTTGTTTGAGAGATCAAATTAGACGGGTTCTAATTACAGGAATATCATGTCTAGGTCAGTGCTTCTCCCCCATATTGGTAACACAGGGAAATATACAAACATTCACAGGCAAGTAAACCCATTTTCAGTAAGAAGGGAACAAAGTAATTTGAATAAGAAATTAAAAATGCTCATAAAATAAATAATCTGTACCCTCTCATGTACTTTCTGGCCATTTGTATATTTTCTTTGGAGAGATTTCTGTTCAAGTCTTTAGTCCATTTGTTAATTTGTTTGACTTTTTGTTAAGTTGATGGATTTCTTTATATATTCCATATATTTAACATTTATCAAATATGTGGTTTCCAAATATTTTCTTCCATTCTGTAGGTTGTTTTAGTTTCACAGTAAAATCCTTTGAGTTTCAAATGCTTTTAATTTTGATGAGGTCCCACTTATCTATGTTTTCTTTTTTTACTTGTGCTTTGAGTGTAAATTCTATGAAAACATTATCTAACACAAGGTTCTGAAGATCCCTCCCTACATTTTCTTATAGGAATTAGATAGTTCTACCTCTCATATTAAGGTTTTTGATCTATTTGGATTTGATTGGAGTATACAGTGTCAGATAAGGGTCATCCTTTGTGTGAAAATGGAAACTCAGTTTTCTCAGCACCATTTTTTTCAAGAGATGCTTTCCCAATTGTGGTTTCTTTGCCACCTTGTCAAAAATCAGTTGGCTGTAAATGTGAGAGTTGGTTTCTGAGCTCTCAATTCTATTCCATAGATGTATATGTCTGTCCTTGTGCCAGTACAATCCTGTTTTGATTACTGTGGCTTTGTAATAAGTTAATATTGGGAATTGTGAGTCATCAAACTTCATTCTTTTATTTCAAGATGACTTTAGCTATTCAGGACCCCTTACTTTTCCATGTAAATTTTATGATTTTCTTTTCTACTTCTGCAATGAAAGTAGTTGGAATTTTTACTGGAAATACATTGAATCTATAAATGGCTTTGGGAAGGATTGACTTTCTTAATGATGTTTAATATTACAATCCATGAATTTGGAATATCCTTCCATTTAGGTGCCTATGGTTTCTTTTAGCAATGATATATAGTTTTCTGTGTTTGCGTCCTTTACATCCTTAGTTAGATTTTTCCCTATATGTTTGATTCCTTTGGTTGCTATTGTGAATGGAATTTTTTCTTGATTTCTTCTTCTGATTGTGCATTGCTTCTGTGTAGAATCAGTACTGATTTTGGGGTGTTGATTTTACCCTGCCACTTTACTGAATATCTTATTAGCTCTAATAACTTTGTTGTGTATCTTTCAGGATTTTGAATCTATAGGATTATATCACCTGCAAATCTTGCCAAGCAGTTGGGTGTTCAGAGTGGAAGTCTGAAGTTTGCTGATGAAAAAGTCATGCTCAAAAAACTAAAAGTTGGCCAAGGCTGTGTTACACCCTTGGCACTCTTCTGTGATGAAGGAGAAATGAAATTTGTTCAGGATTCTGCTTTTCTGGAAAGTTATCATGGAAAGCTGTACTTTCATCCAATGACCAATGTTGCAACCATGATTGAGCCTTGAAGGCTTTCTCACATTTGTGAAGAAGACAGGATAAAAGTGATCAGAAAAGTAAAAAAAAATCACTTCTTATTTCGACACCAGTTATTATTTTTTCTTGTCTAATTACTCTGGCAACAGCTTCCAGTGCAATGATGAATAACAGTGGTGACAGTGGGTATTCTGTTTTTATTCCTGATCTTAGAAAGCTTTCAGTCTTTTACCATTAAGTAGGATGTTCTCTGTGGGCTTTTCATATATGGCCTAAATCACGGTGAGGAAGTTTCCTAGTATATCTAGTGTTCTAAGAGTTTTGTTTTCTTTTGTTTTATCATGAAAGGATGCTGTATTTTGTCATATATAAAGGTGTAACTTGCCCTCTCAGCACTGCCTTCATCGCATGCAATAAGTTTTGTTATTTTGTTTTTCTATTTTTATTTGCCTCAAGATATTTTCTAGTTTTACTTCTGACTTCCTTTTTAATCCATTGGTTTTTTTATTATCTAGACTGCTATGACAAATAGCATGCAATGTGTTGGCTAAAACAACAAAAATTTATTAGTTCATGGTTTTGAACTCCAGAAGTTTCAAATCAAGGTGCTGGCAGGGTCACACTTACTTCACAAACCTTGTAGCATTCTGGTGCTGGTTTGTCATGATCTTTTGGATTCAATGGCTTGCATCTCTGCCTCCTGTCACACACAGTGTCTAAGATCACCACCTTGCATGTGGCCTTCTCTATTACTTTGACTTCTGGCTCACACTCCTACCTATGTAATCTCTAATTTTTTTATTTGTATAAGGCCTCCAGGAATACTTTTATGGGATTCCTGATTCAGATTTAACCTTACTTAAATATGATCCTACAATATCCTATTCAAAAAACAGTCTACACGTTAAGTGATAATAGATCTTTAAACTATCTTACTTTCAAATGAGTCCACACCCACGCACAGGAAGTCAGATTAAAATTATGAACGTGTCTTCCTAGAGGGTGCATAACTCAATCTACAACAACCTGTTAGATACAAAGCCCAACCAATATATATGCAGTTAAGCTTTCCAGAGATGTACATACATTCAGAGAGAAAAAGAGTGAGAGACAGAGAGAGGTAGGAAAAAAAAGATATAGAGTTGAAAGATGGATAGATAAATAGATGATAGAAGATAGGTGGAAGGAAGGGAGGAAGGGAGGGAGTGAGGAAGGAGAAAATGACAGACAATCAGATAAAGATAGAGGTTATAATAAGGATTTGACTCATGTGATTATGGTGAATGTCAATTCCAAATTATAACGCAGGAAAGAGGCTCAAATTTCCACTGAGAAAGCTGTTGATTTCTTGAGACTGAATTACTTAGGGTGAAAAGTCATGGAAAAATTTTGGATATAAACTTGAGGAAAAATTCCTTCTGACATAGGAACCCTCAATTCTTGTGAGGAAGAACTCCAAATGACAGATGAGGCCTATCTGCATTAAGAAGTATAATGCTATTTATTTAAGATCAACTGGTTGCAAATGCTAATTCCATCTATGAAATACATCTACGGTAACAACTTGGCCTTTGTTTACCAATAAATGGATACCATAACCCAAGCAATTTGACACCTAATGTTAACCATCACAGTCTACTCGTCAACTTGTCAGCCAGTCACATCTCATTATACCACCCTTAATCTCCATATAATAACTAAAACAAAGGCATACTTCTACCGAGCTAATACAATTAACTTGAATACAACTTAAGGCACAGTAGCCCTTTCTATGGAAGAAGATGTAAATTTAATAAAATTTATGCTGTATGAAAAGAGATGGGATAGGGAAGAAAACAAAGATTTTGGAGATGTGTGGACTTCTGTGTATGTGTGTGTGTGTGTGTATATATATATATATATGTATGTATGTATACATGCACACACTAAAATATTTACAACAAAATATGAAAGAAACTTCATTGAAGTTGTAAGTGCTTATAACTTGTATTTATATCTACATTTTCCACTACTCATTCCATGTTCTCTTTTTCCTCAACTAGCACCTCAGCTGGTCCTGATATTTTACTAGTGAAGTGAACGAAACCTTCATTCGTGAAGAGTCTCAGCCATTAGCAAACTGCCTGGATTGGGTTGCTTCAGATTCCCTTCGGTTTAGTCACAGGCCAGAGTAATACTAAGAGACATGCACTGGGATATTTTATATTCCAGCCATATTCTTCCTATGTCTTTTGTGTAGTAACACTCCAAGTTCCACTAGGCAATCAGGAATGATCATTCCAGCCAATAAAGTGACTCTCTTTGACCATTGATTCATAAGCATAAGGAACCCAAAATGACTGGGTAGCAGTCATAAATTCCAGTTCAAAGGACATAATTGTGTTGATTTTTGGAAGCATTCTTCCACTAGGATATCTACTACAGCACAGCAGAAGATTGTGGGGATAGAATACAAACATTTGATACTAGATAACTGGAGTAATAATAGTGAGTGATCCCACTCTTAGTTCCACCTATCATTTCCTGTAAATATTAATTATGAATACAGGAGCAACAGCACCAAATGTTGGACACTGACTTAGAATATATACAGTGTTCTGGAAAATGTTGCACAACCCCTACAAGATATTTCCACATTACTGACAGCATAATTGAGTTTACAAAAGGCCATTCCACCATTCATTCAATCCAGATGCTACAGAGTGATAGAGAACATAGGAAAACAAGAGAATTCCATGAAGACATATCCTTTGTTGCACTTCATTTGTTTGAATTAAATACCTTGATGAGAAATACCATGCTCATTGGTTAGTCATTTTATAGTCCATGGATGGTAGTTTTGGCAGAATGTGTGCAAAAGAGGGAAATTCATGTCTAGCATAAATGTCTATTCTAGTAAGAACAAAATTCTGCCCCATTCACCATGAGAGAAATCCATTGTATTCAAACTGCCACCAGTTATTAGGATTGTCACCTCGGGACATGATGCTATATGAGGGTTCGAGTTTTAGTCTTTGCTGCTAGCTATTGGGGCACTAAGCAATGGCTGTTTCCAAGTTTTCCTTGGTGGGTGGATGGCCATGTTGCTGAATCCATGCATAACCTAATCCCTGTCACCTTGATTAATTTGTCCATTGGCTTATTGGACAATGACAGGTATGGATGTAGAAAGAGGTCTGCACGGAAAGGGTCACTCTATTCTTTTGATTATAAATATCCTCACCTACTGAGGTCCTGCTCTGGTGAGCATTACATGGAAGAGATAGCTACATACTTTTCTGCCTATTCAGAAAGTTCAGGTCTTTCCACTTACCTATCTCCCAGACTTCCTTGTCACTCACTTTCCAATTATGTTCCTTCTAACTCCCTGACCATCCAGCCAAAGAGTTGGTAACCTGTATCACTATTCAATCACTTGTCTGGTCATTTCTCCTTAAAGAAAAATGAAAACCAGGTGCCCTGCTTGAGGTCCC
>JAQZBX010082712.1:0-13486 GCA_029593785.1 Cabassous unicinctus | reverse complement strand
GATTAGGCACCCCATAACAGTAGGCTAAGTTTCAATTAGAAGAGCAAATACTCATAAGGCTAGTCCTCAATAACAAGAACCCATCAGTGGGCCATCCTCTTTTGCCAGACACTGCCTCTGCACTCTGGGGACGGTTGCTGCTCCCTTGGGGAATGTAGCAGAGCTCTCCAGGGTGGGAATTCAGATTCCCTCATTGAATAATAAAGACAAGACATTTTAAAGGATTCAGGTGGAGGAACAGAAAGAAAAAAGAATGAAAAAAAAATGAACAGAGCCTAAGAGACTTGTGGGATACCACCAAGCATGCCAATATATACATTATGGGAGTCCCAGAGGGAGATGAAAGTGAAAAAGGGACAGAAGGACTATTCAAAGAAATAATGGCAGAAATTTTCCCAAATTTAATGAAAGACCGGAATATAAACATTCAAGATGCCCATCAAACCCCAATAGGATAAACTCATAGTAATGAGAAACATAGTAATCAAACTGTCCAATATCAAGGACAAGAAGAGAGTTCTGAAAGCTGCAAGAGAAAAGCAGTGAGTTATGTACAATGGAATCGCGATAAGATTACATGCTGATTTCTCATCAGGTATCATGAAGGCAAAAAGGCAGTGGTATAAAATATTTAAAGTGCTGAAAGAAAACAATTGCCAACAAAGATTTTTATATCCAGCAAGACTTCTTTTCAGTATTAAGGGTAAGATTAAGACATTCCCAAATAAACAGAAGTTGAGGGAATTCATTGCCACTAGACTTGCCCTACAAGCAATGATAAAAGGAGTTTTTCAGACTGAAAGGAAAGGACCTTAGACAGTAGACTGAAGTGGCATAAAGAACTAAAGATCTGCAGGAAAGGTAACCATATGGATAATTACATATGCAAGTATTGTGATATTGTATTTTTGATATGTAACTCTGCTTTTACATCTTATAGTTTATAAAATGCAAATGCATAAAATATAATGATAAATCTATGGTTTTGGACATATAATAAATAAAGATATATATATTGAAACAAGTACAAAAAGGGTGGGAGGCATAGGAACAATGTATGTATGCTATTGAAGATAAGTTGGTATCAACTCAAATATGATTATAATAGATTCAGGATGTTAAATTTTAACCCCATGGTAAATACAAAGTAAATATATAAAAAAATATATTCTGAAAGAAATGAGAAGGGACTCAAAATGTTACAGTACAAAAAAGTAATATATATGGAAATAGGTATTAATGGAAGAATTGAGGGTCAAAAAAGGTATAGGATTTACAAAGACAAAATATAAAAATGGCAGAAGAAAGTCCTGCATTATCAGTAGTTACTCTACTGTAAATGGATTAAACTATCAAGTCAAAAGGCAGTGATTGGCAGAATAGATTAAAAAGCATGACCCAAATATAGGCTGTTTATAAGAGGCTCACCTTAAACTCAAAGATCTAATTAGGCTGAAAGTGAAAGGATGGAAAAAAATATAACACACAAGTAGTAACAAAAAAGAGAGCCTGGGATAACTATACTAATATGAGATAAAATAGACTTTAAGTAAAAAACTGGTACTAGGGACAAAGATGGTCATTATATACTGATAAAGGGAGTCAATTCAGCAAGAAGATATAATAATTATAAATATATATGCACCTAACAGCAGAGTCCAAAAATAAATGAAGCAAATACTGACAGATTTGAAGGGAGAAATAGACAGTTCTACATGGAGATTTCAACACAGCACTTTCAAAAATGGATAGAACATCTAGAGAGAAGATTGATAAGGTAATAGAAGACTACAGTGACACTCTAAACTAGCTAGACATTACAGACATATCTAGAATACTTCACCCAAAAGCAATAGAATATACATTCTTCTTGAGTGCATATGGCTCACTCTCCAGGAAACACCATATGTAAGGTCACAAAGCACATCTCAATAAATTCAAAATATTCAAATCATACAATGTGTCATCTTCAACCACAATGGAATGAAGCTAGAATGCAATAACAGATGGAGAAATGGGAAATTAACAAATGTGTGAAAATTAAACAACATTGTCCTAAACAACCAGTGGGTTAAAGAAGAAATCACACGGGAAATTAAGTAATATCTTGAGGTGAATGAAAAAGAAAACATAAAAAAAAAAAATCTTGAGGGATACAGCAAAGGCAGTGCTGAGAGGGAAATTCATAGCTCAAAATGCTTACATTTAGAAGAAAGATCTCACATTAGACTTATAATCAAAATTGGAGAATCTATTAAAAGAAGAGCAAACTAATCCAAAGTGACCAGAAGGAAGGAAATAACAAAGATTGGAATGGAGATAAATGAAATAGAGAATACAAAAAACAATAGAAAGATTCAAAATACAAAGGTTGGTTCTTTGAAAAGATCAATAAAATAGACAAACCTTTCTCTAGACTGACAAAGAATAAAAGAGAAAGGACACAAATAAAATCATCAATGAAAAAGGGAACATTACTAACTACATCTCAGAAATTTAAAAAAGGACTGTAAAAGGGCACTAAGAACAACTGTATGCCAACAAATTAGATAACCTAGATGAAATGGACACAAACTACCTACACTGACTCAAGAAGAAATAGATCTCAACAAACCAGTAATTAGTAAAAAGACTTAATCAGTAATCAAAAACCTCCCAACAAAGAAAAACCCAGGATCAGATGTTTTCATAGGGGAAATTTACCAAACATTCCAAGAAGAATTAACACCAATCCTGCTCAAACTCTTTGAAAAAATTGAAGAGGAGGGAATACTACTTAACTCATTCCATGAAGCCAACATCACCCTACCACCAAAGCCAGATAAAGATACTACAGGAAAAGAAAATTACAGCCCAATCTCTCTAATGAATATAAATGCAAAAATCCTTAACAAAAATACTTGCAAATTGAATCCAACAGCACATTAAAAGAATAAAAGAATTATACACCACAATCAAGTGGTTTTATCTCAGGAATGCAAATGTGGTTCAACACAAGAAAATCAATTAATGTAATAAACCACATTAAATGCTTTTGTACTTCAAAGGACTTTATCAAGAAGGTGAAAAGGCAGCATATTTAAATGGGAGAAAATATTTGGAAATCACATATCTGATAAGGGTTTAATATCCATGATATATAAAGAGATCCTACAACTGAACAATAAAAAGACAAACAACCCAATTAAAAAATGGTCAAAACACATGAAGAGATATTTTCAAAAAAGGAAATACAAATGGCAAAATAGCACATGAAAAGATGTTCAACATCACTAGCTGTTTAAATGCAAATTAAACAGCTAGTTTTTAGTTTAAAATGCAAATTAAAACTATTATGAGATATCATTTCTCATCTATTAGAATGGCCACTATTTAAAAAAAAAAACCAACAGAAAATTAGAAGTGTTGGAGAAGATGTGGAGAAATAGGAATATTTATTCACTGTTGGTGGGAGTATAGAACTGAGTAGCCACTGCGGAAGACTGCATGACGGTTCCTCAGGAGGTTAAATATAGAGCTATCATTCAATCCAGCAATTGCACTCCTGGGTATATACTCAGAAGAAATGAAAGTAGGAATGAAAACACACATTTGCACATCGATGTTCATAGTGGCTTTATTTACAATTGCCAAAAGACGGAAATAACCCAGATGTCCATCAACAGATGAATGAACAAAATGTAATATATGCATACAATGGATGATCATTCAGATGTAAGGAGAAATGAAATCGTGATGCATATGACAATATGGATGAACCTTGAGAATATTATGTTGAGTTAAACAAGCCAGACAAAAAAGGACAAATACTTTATTATCTCATTAACATGAACTAAATGTAGTGATCAAAGTCATGGAGTTAATAGCTAGACGATTGGTCACCAGAAAATGAAATGAGGATAGAGAATGGAGAGCAGTAGCTTAATATGTGTAGAACTGGTAATAAGGCTGATTATAAATACCTGGAATTGGATAGGGGTGATGATAACACATTAGAGTGGATGTAATTGGCAGCGCCAATATGGGGGTATGATTGTGGTTGAAAGGGAAAGTTTAGGGTTGTGTATGTCACAAGAAGAAAAACTAAAGGATGAAACATGGGACTGTATAGCATAGTGAACCCTGTTACAGATGATGAGTGTGTTTAATAGTATAAATTTAAGAATGTTCTTCAATGAAGTCGAACAAGTGTACATTAATATTACAAGATGTAAATAACAGAGTGGTATCTGAGCTAAAATACACCTAAAGCAAACTAAGAACTGTATTAAAGAGAAATATATTAATATTTTTTCATCAATTGTAAAAAAAAAGAGAATTATCATAAGTGACAGAAATCAGACACAAAGTACTGCAAATTGTTTGACTCCATTTATATAAAATGTAAATATAAATAAAATAAATAAATAGATATGGAATTGGATTAGCAGATCTGTGTATCAGGGGATGAACAGAAGGATTGAAAGGTAACTGGTAAGGAGTAGGGGGGCTTTTTTTTTGGAGGAATGAAAATGATCTAATATTGATTGTGGTGATGAATGTACAACTCTGTGATTATAGCAAAACCCATTGTATGTACACTTTGGATGGACTGTATGGTATATAAATATATATCAATAAAATGGCAAAAAAAAATCCAACAGCCTTCTTTGCAGAAATGGAAAAGTCAATCATCAAATTTATCGAAGGGTAAGAGGCTCCAAATAGTCAAAAAACATCTTGAAATCTTGAAGAAGAATGAAGTTAGACGTCTCACACTTCCTGATCTTAAAATTCATTAAAAAGCCACAGTAATCGAAACAGCATGATACTGGTACAAGGACAGACATATAGACCAATGGAATCAAATTGATAGTTCAGAAATCAACCCTCACCTTTATGGCCAACTGATTTTTGATAAGGGTGACAAGTCCACTCAAGCGGAAAAGAACAGTCTCTTCAACAAACTGTATATCTACATGCAAAAGAATGAAGCTGGACCCCTACCTTATACCATATACGAAAATCAACTCAAAATGGATCAAAGACCTAAATATAAGAACCAGAATTATGAAACTCCTTTGGAAAAAGTAGAGAAGCATCTTCAGGACCTCATGTTAGGCAATGGTTTCTTAGAATTTACACCCAAAGCACAAGCAACAAAAGAAAAAATAGATACATGAGACCTCATCAAAATTTAAATCTTTTAGACCTCAGTGGACTTTATCATGAAAGTAAAATGGCAACCTACCCAAAGGGAGAAAATATTTGGAAACAACGTCTCCAAAAAGGGTGTAATAGCCAGAATATATAAAGAAATCATACAGCTCAACAACAAAAAGATAAGGAACCCAATTTAAAAATGGGCAAAAGACTGAGTAGACATTTCTCCAAAGATATACAAATGGTCAAAAAGCACATGAAAAGATGCTCAACACCATTAGCCATTAGGGAAATGCACACCACAATGGGATTCCACTTCATCCCCTCTGGAATGGTAACTAATTTTTAAAAAAGAAAATTATAAGTGTTGGAGATGTAGGAACACTCATTCATTGCTGGAGGCAAAGTAAAATCAGGTAGCCACTGTGAAAAGATAGTTTGGCAGTTCCTCAGAAAGTTAAGTATAAAATTACCATATGACCCAGCAATCCCACTTTTAGGTACGTACCCAAAAGAATTGAAAGCAGGGACTCAAACAGATATTTACACATCAGTATTTGTAGTGTCATTATTCACAATTGCCCAAAGACAGAAGCAACCCAAGTGTCTATCAACTGATGAATGGATAAATAAAATATGGTATATACATTCAATGGAATATTCTTCAGCCATTAAAAGGAATGAAATTCTAATACATGAGACTACTTGGACGAACATTAAAGACATCATGCTGAGTAAAATAAACCAGACACATACAAGGACAAATATTGTATGATCTAATTGATATGAAATAATTAGAATAAACAAATTCATAGATTCAGAAAATAGAATACAAGTTACCAGGGGCCAGGCTGGGGTAGGGAATGGAGAGTTGATGCTTAAATTGTACAGTTTCTATTTGGATTGACGGAAAACTTTTGGTAGTGGATGGTTGTGATGGTAGCACAATATTGTGAACATAATTAACAGCATTGAATTGTATATTTGAATGTGTCAAAAGAGAATATTTTAGGTTTATATATATTACTAGAATACAAATTTAAAACAAAAAACAACACAGTTAACCCTAATGTAAACCATGGATTATAGGTAATAGTACAATTATAAAGAAGTTTTTTTCTCAATTGTAACAAATGTACCACACTAAATGCAAAGTGTTAATAATAGGGTGTTAATAATACTCTATTGTTTGCATGATTCTTCTGTAAATCTACAACTTATCTAATTTTATAAAGAGAGTAAAGGAGGGGTCATTGAAGAAGGAGAGACAGACATGTCCATGGAGCAGTGAGAAGAGTCATGTTTAAGCAAAGACTATGTGTGAAAGAAAAGGAGATGAGTTCTAGCTCTGTCTTGTCTCACATACAGCCTGTCCTACTATGTGAGAATATTGCTCAAGTTTCTCTCAGTTTCATTTTTCCTTCATGCCAATGAGGTATCCAGTTTTTCTTGCCAATGGCTGCACCATCACCGTGTCTCTTATTCAAACTTCACACCTCCTGAAATGCCAAACTGTAGTCTCCCACATCAATTTGTTTCTTCCTTCTAATTTGAAGTCTGGATCTCATAATTACAACTCAGAGTTCAGCTGGAGCTTCCCTGTCCTTTGAGATTGAAGCTGCACCTTGGGGAAGTAGAGAGCTGTCACTAAGGGCATCCTTTTTGGGGTCCCCTTCATCTGAAGGGTCCTGTGTGTTTCTCTAGATTCTATCTCCCCTCACATCACCACCCTACAAATCTCTCTCCTCACATCATTCTGAGGTTACTAAACTCGATGAGAGAGTTAAAGCGGGAAGTAAAGTTTTAAAAATGGAAAGGAAGGATGTGTTTACATGACAGGAATGCATTCCACCTGACTTTCAACATGAAGAACCACCGAGCTTCCTTCACATTTCATTCCCTCCATCCACAGTCTTCACAAAACATCATCTAACTATGTCCCCTTTCTCTATGCCTGTTCACTCATCTATATTTTTTCTCCTCTTTCCAATAAGGAGGAAAAAAAGAAAAAAGTTCTCTGATTTCCTCACAGTAAGTAGCTCTTGATGCTGTTGGGGTCTTGAAAACACGCATGTGTTTTCAAGGTGATCTCACCTTCTCTCTCAAGGAGATTATCGGGATAGTTTATATTAAAATATTTCCTCTTCTAAATGAAAAACTCATGTTCGCTTAAGGATGATACAAGTTATACATTGGTGCCATTTTTATACTCTTCCTCGACCAGAGTTCCTGCAGGACTCTTCCTCAATTTGTCTTACTCATCTTAGGAATTCCCAGCACCCAGCTTTGAGTCTAATATGGCTTCTATGTGCATGGGCTGTTGCACTGAGCATAGGAAGGGTATATTAAAACTTAGTAAGTTCACAAAGAAAATACTGTATAAATTTGTAACTTGGGTTCCTTGTTAATTCGTGGGAACCTGTATTTCATCCAATGTTTGCAGGACTTTCAGGTACACAGAAGTTCAAAGCTGTGCTGTACAATACATCACACAATACAATACACTCCACACTCCCACACCTACCTTGTTCAATACACCACATTGCAAACGCCATGCCACATCACAGAACATACCGTTTGCATACCACATCTACCATTACACCGTATTATATGCCTCTCTGACATCACATCTCTTGGCAGACACACACACAAAGTCCTATCATCCTAACACACTACACTACACCAGAGTGAACAATACAAACTATATCACACACCACTACACAACCCATATCCACCATCCCCAAGAGACCACATTACAGCAACCACACAACACACCATTCTATATGGTGCCGCTTCCAACACTGTATCACATCACACTACAATCCACAGTACCCCACACCAAACATACAAATGTAAATTATTTGGATGTTGTACATTGGGGACTGGTTCAATTTTGAATGAAAACAGGGAATATTGAGAATCAAGGAAGTTGCAATTTCCTATGCTTCATGGCCATACGATAATGACCATGATAAAAATTATTATAGACTTCAAGGAGAGAGATTTATGTCCATACTAAAATAAAGACAAAAATACTTAAAAGGAAAACCATAGTTATGTAGGTAAACCAGGAAACAGGGATGCAGAGAAGGTAAGTTGAGTACTGATAATTTGTTGGTGATCCAGCATGACTTTTAAGATCATGTGTTGGCCTGTCTCCTGTTACAAGATGTGGTGAATAGTTTGCTTGTCTTGTTCCTTTAGCCTGCTCCATGATGGCAAAAATTACCTCTTTCGTTTCTTTTTGCTCAGACTTTTTCCCAGCACATGTACACAGCAGGCATTCAAACAGTGTTTTGTTTTGTTTTGTTTTGTTTTGTTTTGTTTTGTTTTGTTTTGTTTCATGGAATCACTCTGCTGAACAGGGAGATTAACTTATTACAGAAGGTATAAAAACATGACTTCCACACACATCTACTCTAAGGACACCTATAAGATGATGCGACATTGTTAAGGCATTTTTAAAACCCCTGCTTCTTCATTCATTTTCATACCCTTCCAAATTTCATGGGAAATTTTAGGTCATTCAATTTCAAACAGGGTTGAGTAACAGATTTCAAATTAAACAGAAGTAGATTTCCCTGTGATTTAAAAGTGGAGTAAGTTTCTAATCAATTATGCATATAGTTTACTTGGCTTGTCCTTCACTCCATAGAATTCCTAACGGTGTTTAAAGTTGGGAAAACACAAACAGTGTCTCTACCACATGCTATCGTTTTCTTTAATTACAGTACTATTTGGTTTCTTAATAAAGTAAAAATAAAATCCAATATATAAATGTTATGACATTTAGGGATATCTAATTCATACTCTTATCCTGTGATTGATTTTCTTTGATGAAGAATTAGAGTGGGTTAAGGCCTTTAAAACTAAATATATTCTAAGCTTCTCAATCTATCAGTCTCCAAATAATTGTATTTCACTTTTTTTTCAAAGCCATTCAAGTACATCTCCTTTGAGGAAATCTTTCTCAGCACAGGTAACTTCATGAAAATGCAATCAATGTAATTTATCATGCACTTGAATTTGAAAAAGACTAGTCCAAGCTGCATGTTAACTCTGAAGGCAGCCATACTGCTGCCATTTATCATAAAAATATTTTTCTGCCACGTCACCTTCATCTTTATGTTATGACTCAGCTAATGTAAAATGAGAGAATACTATAAATAAAGATATCCTTAGTAAATCGTAAGATTTGAAACTTACATTGCCTAGTATTAGCAATTGTAACCATTTTAGTTTGAATAATCATGCATTAGAATATATGTTTGAAATTGTATGCATTTCAGAATATGTAAAGCAAATTCATATTTTGACAATATTTTAATATATACACAGAAGGTGAGGTAAGCAGTTTTGTTTTTATTACTCTTATTTTAATTTCTCAAAATTTCATTGGTGATGATAAAGAAATTATAATTAATATATGTTTTTCCTGTTTTAGTTTCACAAATGGCTGCCCATACAAAGTGCCAGAAATTGTTGGCTTTTATAAAGGGGATTTATTTGGGGTAAAAGCCTACAGTTCCAAAGCCATGAAATGTCCAAATCAAAGCACCATCAGAAATGCTTTCTCACCAAAGTCAGCTACTGTTGATCCTGGCATGCTGCCATGCGGTGAATTAAGATGGTGGGCAATCTCTGCTGAGGTCTCTGCCATCTCTTCCAGAATCTACTGTCACCCAGAGCTCAGCTTTGGGCAACCAGGTACAGTGCTTTTGTCTTCCCGGGCCTCCTCTATCACTCTCGGCTGCTCCACTTTCTTGCAGAGTTCAGCTGTGAGCTATCAGGCATATGGCTCATCTCTCCCTGATCCTTGGCTCCTTGAGCCTCTCAGGGCTTCTGTTTACCTGCAGTTCTCTCTCTCACATTGCACGGTCAATATAATATGGCAGCTCCCTTTTCCTATGTCTCTCTCTGTGTCTCCATTTATACCAGACTGAGCAAGGGGATGGAGACTCAACCTGAGCCACACCTCTCACCTCTCTCCTAACATAGCCCAGTCAAGAGTCTCACACCTACAGGAATGGATCAGTTGAAAAACATAATCTTTCTCTTTTGGGGATTCACAATCACTACAAAACAATTTTTTTTTAACCACATGTAAATCACTGTGCTAGAATTGAGAGGAATTAGAAACTGGAAGAAATGGTGCTTAAATCTTGTATCTACAACCTGGTGGAGGAGAAACAAAAATGAAGACATCATTTACTTACAGATGCTGTGGTAGGCAGAATTTAAATAACACCCCAATGATCTGCACCCTTGCATTATCCCCACTTGTTGAGTGTAGAAGAGACGGGTGACCATGATCGCATACGACGCCTATCATTAGGCTGTGTATTTGGCACAGCTGCCTTTTAAAAAGGGAGGTGATCCTCGGTAAATCTGACCTAATCAGGTGAGTCCTAAAAAGGCATGGACAAGGATTCAACGTGCAAGGGGGAGTCCACTTGAGAGAGATTCTCCATTGCTGGCTTTAAAGATGGAGAGGGTCATATGGTGAGGGATGTAGATGGCTTTTAGAAGCCAAAGAGTGGCCCCCAGCTTATAACCAGCAAGGAAACATGGACCTTAGTCCTATAATTGCAAGGAACTGAATTCTGCCAACAGCCTGAATTAATTTGGAAGCAGATTCTTCCCCAGAGCCTCCAGATGAGAACTCAGCCCTGGTGACACCTTGATATCAGCCTTTGAGATGCTGAGCAGAGAACTCAGTCACACCATGCCTGGACTTCTGACCTACAAAACCTTGGAGATGATAAATGATTTAAGCCTCTAAGTTTATGGTAATTTGTTACACAGCATTAGAAAAGCTAATACAGATGCTAATACAAATTAGGTACACATGAAGCAGGCTGCTCTCTAGGCACTCTTTTCATGATAAATTCTATGATATTATTTTGAGAACTTCAGTTTACAGTTATGCATTTGCTTTTATTCATTTACCAGGTATTTATTGATTCCTAAGTATCAGGCATTGAGGATAAAACATTTAAAATCTTCCTTACACTAGAGTGGACTTACTGGTATTCTACTATAGACGTATTGTGATTCTAGCAATGGAAGAAATTACAACACTGATGTGGAGCCAGTGGCCACTGGAGGCTCTGGGGGCAGGGAGAGGGGAAAAACAATTGTAATATGGGGCCTTTTTCGGGACTTGGGAATCGTCCTGAGTGACAAAGACAGATAAAGGCCATTTTATATCATCATGCAACATGCAGAACTGTGTGGAAGAGAGTATAGACTGCAATGTGAACTATGGTCCATGCTGTATGGCAAAGGCCCAGGATGCCTTTATCAGTTGCAATGAATGTGCCACACTAATGAAGGATGTTTATGTGGGAGGGTGTGGGAGGTGTGGGGAGTGGGGTATATGGAAATCCCTATATCTTTTGTGTAATATTTATGTAAACTAAGTATTTTTTAAATAAGATGTCAATTCTACGCACACACACAAACAAAAATCTTCCTTACATTCAATATCCTGTAAATTACCAAAAAATAAATGGAGGGGCCCCTCCTATTTAAATAATCCTTTGTATCAATTCTTTCTCTTCTGTCGACAGCAAAAGGCAAGACTAGGCTTAAAGTAGGCCCTCACTAAATCTTTTCTGGCAATGGTGCAACTGCCATACTAGTCTCCCTGATTTTTAGCCCATTCTCCTCCTTTCTTGCTGCTGCCAAGCTGTCCTTCATAAAGATGAAATCTTTTCACTTACTGGCTCAATATTCTTAAAAAATTACCCTTTCCCTACAATATGATATTTAAAATCCTGGGCATGAACCCAGGGGACTTATGATGGGGCCCCTGGACATCTTCAGTCTCATCAGTCTGCTTCTCACCTCTCTTTTTACAATCCAGGAGGCACCTGTAAATTCATGTTACTCCCACACTGTTTCATCTGACACTTGCTCTCCTCTACTTTCTACATAGCATGGATTATATTTCCAGAAACCCCCCTTTCATTAAATTGTCCAATTAATTGGCATGAATTTGTGTAGCATATTCTCTTGGGGTCAAAAATTCATATCAGCTATATCTGGAGTTAATCCTCCCCATTTTCCCCAAATATTGTATATGTTCTCTTGCTGTCTTGATAAGTCTCCAACTTTTGTCTGTTTCCTCAGTATTTCCAAAGTACTAGGTTTTGCTTTTGTTGACCATATATTTTTATTTATTTTGTGTTTATAATTTCTCCTGTTTATTAGTTCTTTTTTCAATCTTTCTCAGATACACTATATATTTTCTAGCTTCTTGAATCAAACTCTTCACTCATTTCTTTTCATTCAGTAAACATTTACTGAACACTTACTATGAATCCTGCACCATCCTATACATTTAAACACAGGAATTCATTTTATCCTCATAAAATTATGAAGGATCTGTTATTACCTCAGGTTTTTTTTTTGTTTGTTTTGTTTTTTGGTATCGGGGCTGGGAATTGAACCTGAGACCTCATATGTGGCAAGCCGGCACTCAACCACTAAGCCACACTGGCTCCTTTGAATTGATTTTTTTTCATTTGTTTGCTTATTATCTGTTTTTTTTGTTTTTAGGAGGTACCGGGCACTGAACCCATGACCTCCCATGTGGGAAATGTGCTCAACCACTTGAGCCACATCTGCTCACCATTACCTCATTTTGAGATAAGAAATTTTGAGGCATTGTGCATTAACTAAAACATTCGTGGTCTCTGAATGTTAGTGAAATAATTGGATCTGGAGCCCTTAAAATCAAAATTCACAATCCTTTCATACAACACTAATATCTTTCCTGTTTATTACAATAAATACATTGGGGATGTAAATTTCCCTGAAAATATAGTTTTAGTTGTACCCCTAGGTTTTCAAATATAGTCCGTCCATTTGTAACTTTTTCTTTAATGCAATATAGCTAGGAATGTATTTTCTAGCTTCCAATTATATGTCTTTGATGGTTTGTTTTGAATATCTTCAATTTTTATTTTTAGTTTAATTGCTTGGGTTTGGAGGTGATACAATGTGTGATATTGAGCCTTTGAAATGTATTGAGAATTTGTTTGTCAACTGGTATTTGGCAAGTTCTATAAATGTTCACTGTTTGCTTGAAATGATAAAGCTTGCTAATTGCATTGCTCAAATCGACATCCTTACTTCTATAATTCCTCTCTCCTACTCCATCATACTTTTATAGAGATGTATGAAAATCTTTCCTTATGATTCTGTTTCATCAAGTTCTTTTATACTTCTAACAATATTTGGTAAATTTGTTTTGAGTGTTTATCAGGTACATACATACTTTTCTTGGAGCTGTGGAATTTTAATTGGAGAAGTTCTTTAGGAAGTAAGTCTTCTTTTT
>JAQZBX010082711.1:0-13455 GCA_029593785.1 Cabassous unicinctus | reverse complement strand
GATGGACAGCGCTTCCTGATGGACAGCGCTTCCTGATGGACAGAGCTTCCTGATGGACAACGCTTCCTGATGGACAGAGCTTCCTGATGGACAGAGCTTCCTGATGGACAGAGCTTCCTGATGGACAGCGCTTCCTGATGGACAGAGCTTCCTGATGGACAGAGCTTCCTGATGGACAGCGCTTCCTGATGGACAGAGCTTCCTGATGGACAGCCCTCCCTGAGTGGACAGACCCTCCTGATGGATGGCCAGTCACGCTAAGGTGGAGGGGCGGCGAGTGTCCCCCAGGGTCCTGTACGAGGCCTCAGCCTGTACTGTGTAGGAACCCACGGCCGCCCTGAAGCCAAGCCTGGAGGAAATGCCTTTCTCCTAGTCCCGAGACAGTTCACGGCTGCCTCTCTTTGCACTACCCCTCGTTTCCAGAACTGAGTTAAGTAGGGATTTCTACATCATAGGCATTTCCATCGGGTTAAGAGGAAGCAACCTGTTTGATAAGTATTTCATTAGAGAGAATAAAAAAGGTAGACTGAGAAATCCCAGTAAAAGTTGGTTATGTAACTTTAAATGCTTTAGAATAGTCACAGTATCCTGCTTAAAAAAAGAGCAGCCCTTTGTGGGAGATGGTATTAGCAGAGCCCTTGAAGCTGGAAATGGCTTTTCCATTTTTTCCAAGGCCCATGAAATTCACCACGCCTGGTTTTATCACAGACGTTTTTATGTCAGGATTTAAACATTTTCCTACTCAACATTCTTCTAACAACTGTAGTTTTATAGGGAAGAATTGTTATAATTGGCCTGGATCATAGTATGATCGCTAAGTGATAGACATAAATTACGCTGATATTTAAATTGAAGGTACATCAGATAATAGGAAAGTATGATCATAATTAAATGTGCCAAGTGCACAGCCTGCTTTGGGAGTGCACTTAAGCCTATTAAAAAGACGAAACGTGATTATTTGTTGGAAAATAAGCTGTCACAAAAATGCCCCTGCCAATTTCCCCCTTGCTCGCTGTCACTCTGCACAGATAGGATGTTCCGAGCATATTTTCTTTAGTCTTAATATTGTCAAGGGGTGCTCCATACAGACGCTTGATTGCTTGGGAAGCAGCAGCGGAGGTGGGGGAGGCTGGAGGAGGCTGCTGGGCGGCTCTGGGAGCACGCAGTCGCCCCGCGTCCCTGGGGACCTCGGCTTGTGACGGTATTAGCTCTGATAGCGCTTGCTGAGGACGTGGGGCTAAGCCACTGTCCTTAGTTCCCACTTTTAGCAGGATGGAAAACACGAAAACTGTCAAATAGCACATTAATAACTTTAAAGGATTATTTATTTAACTACTGGAGATCAGAGGAACTTAAAAAATCAGACTCACAGACTTTATAATTAATCGCTGCTTAGTTCAAAGAAACAAAAACTCACTGAGACCAATAAGTGATTATTTCATCATTTCCGTGCATCTTTTTACTTGGAAAAGCTTGAAAAAGGGGCGTTCTTAGTTTGTGTTGTGTGTCTTTACATTCGCACCTAAAATGTGAGCAAACGCCTCTTGCTCTTCTCCATTCCCTTCATTCAGCCCTTGCTGGCTGTGCCTCCAGGCTCTGAGAGCAGCCAGGGCTTGTGGGCTGACCACAGCAGGGACGAGGGAAGAAGCCGCTGGCCTGCCTCTACAAAGGAGCCCTGCCCTCCCTGCCATTCTCTTCCCAGGGGAGACTTTGAGGGAGCCACAAGCTCTAGATTATGTTTAATGTTAAGGAAAGAAACTGCCCCCCACCCCCCGCCATCCACCACTCATGGCGTGGAGAAGGAGGCATCACCCTCGTCCAGCCACGGGGGGCAGCCTGAGGGTAAACAGGTCCTAGGTGATAGAGCAGAAGGAGCTGCAGGAAGTGGAGCTGGAGCTCTGAGTGGACCGCACCCAGCCTTCCACCTTCACAGGCACAAGTGGCTTATCCCCTTCTTCATTTACGTCTCCTTGAGGTGGTGTTCTGTTGTTTGTAACCAAAAACATCGGAATAGATTCAGAGTTTGGAACTAAGAGTTGGGGTTTGCACACAGTTGGCGTTAGAATTTTGAACTTGCTGTATGTAGGAGCGAGTTGGGAAATGTGGAACACGCCTCTTTTTCTGTCTGGAAGTTGTCAGGTCTCATTCTATAGTCACAAATAACTGTTTAGGTGATGGTCTGCTGTACCTTACAACACAGTTCAAGTGACAGCCAGGGCTGTAGCATTCAGTGATTTAGTAGGAAAAACGGCAACTTTCACTAAAATCATTCAAGAGGGAGACAAGCTTGGCCTGAGCCAATCAGAGAGCCGCAAAGAGCGAGGATGTGGGCTTTCTGTTGGAAAACAGGAGCCGCTTGGGTCCTGCCTAAATGGATAAAGGTCCAGTTACCTGAAGCTTCCCCAAGGCCAGCCGGAGCAAAAGCAGGGAGGAGGGGACATCACGGGAGAAGAGCTGCTCACGGGAACCCAACCCACAGGTCTCCCAGTAACGAGAATCCCCAGAGGAATCCGGGGTCTGTGTGCATCTTCCACGCCAGGTTTCAGGCTCTTGCCCCCACATCCGAAGGCCCCCAAGTGAAGTGCCCGCAGAGAGCTCCAGTGCCCGTCTGCAGCGTAGCCAGAAAGGCTGTGGCAAGCCCTCCCAGGGAAGACGAGCGTCCCGGGTTCCGCCTAGAGGCTCCGCGTGCCGCTCAAGGCAAGCGTGCCGGGCCGTACTCTGCGGGCTCAGTGCGTGCCGCTCAAGGCAAGCGTGCCCGGCCGCGCCCTGCGGGCTCAGTGCGTGCCGCGGCCAGCAGCGGCTCTGCGCTGCCTCACTCTCCCTTTTGCCATCTCCACGTTGTGTTTCAGGTCGTGTAGGTGATGGGCAGCTCACCGCTGCCTACTTGCCCCTGGCCATTAGGAGTTAGTCCTACGTTTGACAAAGAGGATTTCACCGGGAAGCCCTGCCCTGAGCGGTCGGCTCTGGGGAAGTGACTTCTCCCTCTGGCGGCACAGCAGAGCCCCAGGGGCTTTTGAGATCCCTGCGGCCAGGCTGCTCCCCAGACTTCTTGGGTGGGACCTGGGTGCATCGGGTGGTTCCACACAGCTGGGGCCCTGGATATGGGAAGGGGCTGTGCATCGGTTTTGGTTAGTGGGTGAGGTGGGCTGCGGTGGCTTGTTCCTCCGGTTCCTGAGGTCGTCTCGCTCCTCTTCTCCTGGGGACCACGGCCCAGCAAGCTCTAGTGGTTCTCAGGAACACACACCTGCTGCCGGCCCCGGAGGCGGCACTGGGCTTGGCACGTTCCAACCAGGCTGAAGCTCTGGATCATTGCTCTGAGGTCAGGGAAGAGTGGGCTTGGCAGAGTCAACTTCCCAAGGAAGCAAGTCCCTGGAGAGCTGCAGAGAAAGGTGCTGGGGCCGGAGTCTTCCATGTTGAAACCTCCCGTCTCTCAGAGGCCAGCAAACTCCTCTTCGTGGTTAGGACGGTCTGACTTGGGTTTTCCGCCGCACATAACTGGCAGGTCCCGCAGTGAGCATTGCTGGTGCTCAGCCCAGATCTCCCTGGATTCCTTTTCCCGTTTTTCCCCCATTTCAGGAGTGCTTGGGTTCACCCCTCCCGGGCAGGCCTGAGTGGGAGCCCACCTTCCTTGCCTGGAAGTGGGCAGCCCCTGGGTAGTTGTCCCCCCACCCCAGCCGCGTGGCGTCTGCCCCGCCTCGTCCTGCTTCCCAGCTGGCTTCCCAGCTGGCTTCCCATTCTCACCTGGGAGCACTTCCCTCATAAATGACCAGAGCACAAGTCTGTTTTGAGGCTCCCTCTGGGAGCCCCAACGAAGGCCCACGCTGGCCCACGTGAGGTGCCGTGTCCCACGCAGAGCGCACGGTCTGCCTTCTCTGGGCCCGCCAGCTCGTCGAGCGTCTCCCATTTCATGTGCGCCGCGATGCCAGAGCAGCCAGGCAGACCTCCTGTTAGAGCTGAGGGCCCCTCATTCCATGAGCCCAAGACCAGAGAGCCCGCCTCTGGGCCGGCTGGTGGCCAGGCCGCAGCTGGAATGTGCCGCAGGCGATGCGTCTGGCTGCGTCTAACTGTGAATCCCGAGCACCGTGCTCAAATCCATCTTCTCTGATGACAAACTGTCTTCTTGTGGAAGGCAGGAGGGTGCCCCGAGGGCTGCGTTGCTAAGGCTGGAGGCAAGCCTCACGGATATGAGTCCGAAATGGCTGTGTGACGAGGTGGTTCACTTCTGAGCTATGGGACAGCCCAGAGAGGGAGAAAACGGGGCTCGCAGTGATGACGGGTGGCGTCTGCATTCCGTACGCACAGGCAGTGCTCAATAAACACTTACTGAACAGAGGCAGAATGCGAAGTCCCGAGGCGAACAGGGAAGCTTCTAGAGTCAGCTGTGGGCAGCAGAGGTATCGTGCCCAAAAGGAACTGGAACAGGGCTGGTCTTTGGGGAGGAGAAGCCACCGCTACTACCTCGTCCTCTTGGGGAGTTTCAGGCTGTTTGGTCACGGTGGTCTGCCTGGCATAGTGGTGGGTATTTACCCTGTTTCTGTGCACGTGTGTGGGCATGTGTGGGTGTGTGTACACGTGTGGCATGTTTGCACGTGTTCAGGCGTGTCTGTGTGATGAATGGGTATGTGTGTGCATGTGTGTCTGTGAGGGCATGTGTGAGGGCATGCATGCGTGTGCATGCCTGTGCATGTGTGTCTGTATGTGCATATCTTGTGCGTGTGCGTGTACACGTGTGTGCGTGCGCATGCGTGTCTGTGTTCGTGCCTGTGCATTCATGTGACTGTGCATGTCTGTGTGCATGTGTGTGCTTGTGTGCTGATTGTGTGCTCGTGTGTCTCCATGTGTTGCCTCTGTCAGTCTATGACTCCAGTGAGGTCTCATGTAAATGTTTAACCTGCGCCTTTGGGCGTTGGGGAGGGGCCTGGCCACGCCTGGACTGGTGTTTCAAGTGAGTTGAGAGCCTCACCCCGGGAAGCGGGAAGCGCGGCAGGGGCAGGCGCCGTGCAGGAGACGCCATCAAGGCGCTGGGGAGCCCGGAGGAGACAGGATGGGCCGCGGCTGCACAGCCTCTGGCCCTCAGCATGTGGAGCTTCTCTCTCTGCTTCATCCTGCAGACCCTGGCGTGTGCTTGTGAATGAAGTTACTGGTTTTCCTTACAAGAACCAGAGGGATTTCTGTTTGAAATAAACAACGATGCCTTAACACTGCAGGGCTTTTGTGTATGCATTAGAATACTTCACGGTATCGGCAAGGACTTTCTGTCAATCCAGCTCAAACAGGCTTGGATGTGATTTCTGTCCTGTTTCCAGAAAAGAGCCTAAAGCATGTCTTTATTTATTTATTTTTATTTATTTATTTCTCCCCCACCCCACCCCTTGTTGTTTTGTGCTAGCTGTCTGCTCTCTGTGTGTTCTTCTGTGTCTGCTTGTCTTCTCTTTAGGTGGCACCGGGAACCAATCCCGGGACCCTCCGGAGTAGGAGAGAAGCGCTCAATCTCTTGCACCACCTCAGGTCACTGGTCTGCTGCATCTCTTATTGTCTTTCCTCCGTGTCTCTTTCTGTTGCGTCATCTTGCTGTGCCAGCTCACCTTTCACCAGGAGGCCCTGGGAACCCAGCCCTGTACCTCCTATACGGTGGACGGGAGCCCAGTCACTTGAGCCACATCCGTCTCCCCCTAAAGCATGTCTTTGAATGGAGGATAACCTGGGGAGAACTTGTTCTAGAAAGGGAGAGGGTTAACGATATCGGCTTTAAGTGAAATTCCAGAAATGCCAACATTATTTTCCTCCAAATGCTCTAAATCCTAGATTCTAAGAAAATCAAACGCACTGATGACAGTATACCAAATATCCTCAAATATTAATGTAAATTAATATGCACTGAAACACTCCCTTTGCTCTGGCCCCACACTAAAAGAGAAAGAGTGTCAAGAGGAACCGAGGACATTTGCCAGATCAGCCTTTGTGGACTCATCTGTGACGGTCTGGGCTCCTCTCTCCTGCCTCCAGCCCCGCTTCACCTGATCTTTAAGCTCCTAAAGAGCCCCTTGTAGACGAAGTGACTTCCACAGGCTCCCACAGCTGGCAACAATGCGCCAGACCCATGCTAGTCAAGTGCAAAGCTTTAGGGACGATGACTAAACAAAGCTAATAGATTGCAAGATGCAACAGCAATGAGAGATTTTAATTTTTACAGTTTATTTACTATTTGGAAAAAATAAAATCTAAACTTTGAATGTTGTTAAATCCTTAATGGTGAAGATGGTGCCTAGGAAACTGGGTGATCATTCAAGCTGGAAGCGTTGTTTATCCACCATGGGATTAATCACCGAGGGGCGTTGAGCTCTCCTAGCTGACCGCCGCGCAGCGCTGGGCTCTCCTGGCTGACCGCCGCGCAGCGCTGGGCTCTCCTGGCTGACCGCCGGGCAGCGCTGGGCTCTCCTGGCTGACCGCCGGGCAGCGCTGGGCTCTCCTGGCTGACCGCCGGGCAGCGCTGGGCTCTCCTGGCTGACCGCCGCGCAGCGCTGGGCACTCCTGGCTGACCGCCGCGCAGCGCTGGGCTCTCCTGGCTGACCGCCGCGCAGCGCTGGGCACTCCTGGCTGACCGCCGAGCAGCGCTGGGTACTCCTGGCTGACTGCCAAGCGGTGTTGTGCTCTCCTAGCTGATGAAACTTCACATGCCGGATTGGTGAATAATCAATAAGGGTTTTGTATTTACTAATAATTAGAATATTATTTTTAGAACATATTTAGAGCCAATGTGTCAGTCATATGAATTAATAAAAATTTATTTGTTAAAGGTACAATGGATTAGTAAGAGTAAAACTGTCCTTTAAAATTTTAAATTCCACATACTCAATTTTGATCAACATTTATTTGTAGCTTGGGAAAAAAAACATTTCTAGCCCCTTTAAATTTTCCAATCTGACATGTAAAGAGCTTGGAAATTGTCACCCTCATCCTCATAAGAACTAAATGAAAATGAAAATACAACTTATCAAAATTTGTGGGATGCAGCAAAAGCAGGATATTTGGGGAAATTTATAGCATTGAATGCATAAACGTGAAAAAAAATCTAAAATCAATAATCTGAACTTTCACCTTAGGAAATTTAAAAAGTAAGAGCAAATTAAATTCAAAATAAACAGAATAAAATAAATAATAAAAATTAGAGCAGAAATCAATGAAATTGAAAACAATAAAATAGAGAAAATCAACAAAACCAAATGCTGGTTCTCAGAGAAGTTCAATAAAATGGATAAACCCTTAGCCAGGCTAATGAAGAAAAAAGAGAGAAGAGGCAAATTATTAATATTCCGATATGATAGGGGAGCCATAGCAACAGATCCCATGGGCACTAAAAGGAAAATAAAGGTACATTGTGAAAAATTTTATGCCCACAGATTTAAGACCTTAGATGAAATGAAACAATTCCTTGAAAGACACAGCTATGACAATTTGAAGTTCTTTATTGAATCCCAAAAGATTATATTCTTAAATTAATCTATTCCTGTGGGCCTGGTGCCCTTTGCTTGCATTAGATTCACTTTACATCACTTGATTAGCTTGCTTTTGATTGGACTATGTCAGTAAGGCAAGATTCAGGTTGAGTCTCCACCCTCTTGCTGAGTCTTATATAAATGGAGACGCAGAGAGACACACAGGAACACAGAGTGCTGCCGTTTTTTATCTTGCTGTGTGTGAGGGAGGACTCGAGGATTACTCACAGCCAAAGGTAAGGCACGAAGCCCCCAAGAGGCTGGGCGCTCGGAGCAGCTCAGGGCTGAAGAGAAGAGCCATTCGCCTGGTCGCCCACAGCTGAACTTGGTAAGAAAGTGGAGCAGCCGAGACCGAGAGGAGGCGTGGAATGAGACAGGCCCTGTGCCTGGCTGCCCACGGCTGAGCTCCAGGAGACGGTAGTTTCTGGAAGGGAAGGCAGGGGTCTTGGCAGAGACTGGCAGCCGTCTTGCTTCTCCATGTGGAAGGACCCTGAGAAAGCAACTCTGATGATGCCTTGATTTAGATGCTTCATGGCCTCCGAACTGTAGCTTTCACCCTAAATAAAATCCCCATTTTAAAAGCCAACCCATTTCTGTTATGTGCACTGGCAGCCCTGTGACAAGCTAAGACAACAGCTTACCCAAACTCCCACGAGTAGAAACAGATCATCTGAAAAGGCTACATCTACAAAAAAAACTGAAGCACCAACTAGCAGCCTTCCAAGACAGAAACCACCAGGCCCACGTGGCTTCACTGGTTAATTCCACTGAACATTTCGGAGGAAATGCTGCCAATTCCCTATAATCTCTTCCAGAAAATAGAAGCAGTGGAATGTTTCCTAACTCAATCTGAGGTCAATATTAAACTAATATTGAAACAAGGCAGACATTACAAGAAAGGAAAATTATAGACCAACATCTCCCATGAGCGTAGGATGAAAAATCTTCGACAAAATATTCGCCAGCCGAATCCAACAATGTATAAAAGACACGACCAGGTGGGATTTATTCCGTGTATGCAAGGCTGGTTCAACTTTCCAAAATCAATCAATGCCATCCAGCACATCCATAGCATAAAGAAGGAAAAAGAGCTCGCAAGCCATGAAAAGACGTGGAAGAAACTTAGATCCACATGGCTCAGTAAATAAGCCAGGCTGAAAAGCCACCTACTTTATGATTCCAACTAGATGACATTCTGGAAAAAACAGAACTATAGTGGCAGTAGGAAGATCAGTGGTTGTCTGGGGTTCAGGGGCATGAGGGGAGAGGGCTGAGCAGGTGGAGCACAGGGCCTTTTTAGGGCAGAGAAACTATCCAGTATGATTCTACGATGGTGAAGACATGACATGATGCGTTTGTCAAAACCCACAGACTTGCAGGATACAACGAGCAAACTGAAGTGGACTTCAGTTAATGATAATGAAACAATATGGCTCATCGGTAACAAATATGGCACAAGAATGCAAGACATTAATAAAGGAGAAACTGAGAAGGGGTGGACATGGGGAATATGGGAATTCTGTACTTCCTGCTCAATTGTTCTGTAAAACTGAAACTGTTCTAAAAATAAAATTAATTAATTTTAAAATACTCTAAATGTCTTTACTCAAAACACTCTAGAGTTGTGAAGAGAATTGCTGTGCATTTCTTGTGAAAATACTTGGACCCCCCCATCCATCTGTAAAAGTCTGATGTTTATAGTTATTCATATTCGGCATTGCCTTCTAAATATGCCCATGAAAAAGAAAATGATTACTCTTCCTCAGATCTTCGGCAGGCACTCTAAATTAGCCAGCTGGTCTCTTGTCATGCCTGAAAATAAATAGTCTTTTAGTAAAAAGTGACAGTAAATTCATCCATGGCATAAGTCGCTTTACATGCCAGTGAAAATTCCATTGGTGCGATGATTTATGACTGAAGAAGAGCAAGAAGTGTGTAGAAAGAGTTAACGCGCAGAAGTCCACATGCCTCGCCTTGAATAATTCATCACAAGGAAGTGCAATCACCTTGTTTTATGGCAAGGCAGGAATCTCAGGGTCCATATTGAAGTTTTTTTCATGATTATTGAAGATTCAGAAGTCATTTAAAAACATGACCTGCTAGAACAATCCGATGCTCCAAGTCTATTTGCAAACCCCGCGCTGTAAACTGGGGCCTGTTCTGCGACTGTGGCCGCGTGGTGCTGGAAGCTCCCCTCTGCTGGTGGGCGAGCCCCGGCTGTGGGGTCCTTGTGTGCCAAGAGACAGTCTCACCCCCTCCTCATGCATATATTTGCTTGCATTTGCTCTACTATGTCACCATTTTAATTTTTTGCTCTATTTTAAACTACTGCAAACTCCTCTGGCCTATCTTTGTAAACGGCTTAGATCCCGATGCTGTAAAGTGTATGATATAGATCCTAGCGGGTAACAGACGTTTAGAATAAAAGCCGTCTTTTCTTCCCATTGAGACCCTGGGCTTAGAGTCTCACAGATCGGATGGGCTGGGGAGGGCGTTAAGAGGTCGTCTCCCCCGAATCCTGCTTAAAGCGGGAAGAGCCAGTGTCCTGCTCAGAGGATGCGCACGGGGGTGGGCCCCGCCTGGGACGGGCCCCATTCCCAGGGCCGCACGTCCTCCCCACCTAAGCTTGACACTGTCGGGATTGCTGGGGGTCGGCGCGGCCGTGGCGTTTCCCTGTGGAGCCAGCAGGGAGCCGGGGGGCGAGCACGCGCCTCGGGCTGGCGTGCAGGGCGGTGGCAGGCCTGGGCAGGAAGGCAGGGCAGGGGAAGGAGAGGGTCGAGCTGAGGGAGAGCGGCCAGCAGCCCCGAGCGCCGCAGGAGGCGCCGCAGGCTGGCCGCCCAGCTCCCCTGCCCCATCTGCCCGAGCAGGTGGTCCGCCAGGTGGCAGCCTGATGCTGGAATTCTTCCCACCCGGAATACGTCGCCTTAGTTTTCTGGGGCTGCTATGGCAAATACCACACCCGGGTTGACTTAAAGAGCGGGACTTTACCGTTTCAGTTTTGGAATCCAGAGTCCACAGCAAAGCGCTGGCAGGGCGCGCTTTCCCCAGCGTCTCCGGCGTTCTGGAGGCCCCACCCGCCTTCTCTCTCTCTGGCTTCCGCTTCCTGTGAGCATCACTTCCTGTGATCTCTTTAGGTAAGCGATTTTAAAACTGCCCCCTGCCCATGGAAAATGTACGTGGGCAGGGAGAGCCGGGCGCTCCTCTGCCTGCTCTCCCGCCAAGGCGCGGAGTGTGCGGGTCCTGGCGAGCACTGCCCGGGAAGCCCTGTATCCTGAGCCCTGGGACGCTGAGGGAGGGAAAAGCCGCTGTTTACTTGAAGGACGCTGTTTCTGAGGATGACCACACCCTCGAGCATCTTCTGCAGTGGAAGAATTCTCCATGTGCTCAGCAGGTTCACCAGTCTCATTGCAGGTGGAGGTCAGGTAGCTTTGTAGTTGTTGATTTTTACTTGTTTGGCTTGAAATTAAAAGAAGGAAAGAGTCTTTAAGCAGTTTCAAGAATTCTACCAAAGATAAGAATAAATGTTTGTTATCTTATAAACCACATACATTTTGAATATAGGTGCATAAATCATACATCTATGTATGACTATAAATTCCCCCAGTAGGGTTGCAGACCTTCATTTATAGGTTTTAGTTGCAAAATTCCTATTTGTCTGTTTCTTAACACAATGTGAAATATAACACATGAACTATGTGTAGTACCATCAATTTCTGAGGGGAAAAATGGCCAGGTTTGAATTAACCTAAGTGTCACCTCATGGGTAAAAAATTATTACGCAATGTAATTACATCTCACTTTAAGAGAATGGGCTAACTAAATAGCAGGTCAATTAGGAGAGGGGTGAAATTTAAAAGAAAGAAAATAACTTCACAAACTTTCAATTTTCTAAGTGGACTTTCATAATAATATAACAGTATCCAGCCAGGGTATGGATAGTTAGAATCTTTAAAAATTCAAATAACAGACTTCCACTTCCAGAAAGATGCAGTAGACATACTTTTCCCTACTCCTTCTGCTAAGTAGAACAACAACAGAAAAAACCCCTGGACATTATGTATTAAAAACAAAAAGCAAAAAACAGAAGACGGCCCTGAAAGGTGAGGAGAAGGCAAGCCAGCTAGAGACCACAGGGCCCAGGAAAGAGAGTGGTGCTGAGCTCACTGAATTTTCTTTTTGCCTCATAATCCCAGACTTGGAGTCAAAGAAGCCAGCAATCTGGAAATTCTAACAGAAGCAAATAAAAAAAGGCCCCAACAAAGCTTTCCCTCTCTAGCCAAAAGATCAAGAAAAGAGAAGCCTAGCAAGGCAGAAAACTTTTAGGAAATAGCCGCTCTATTCCAGCCAAGCACTGCTGAAATAATATGGTCCCACCTCACCCACTCCCACAAAGGACAAGTGGGGAGCCCGCCCAGCTCTATCCAGATGCCCCTGCCCCTTGGGGGTGGGATCAGAGGAGGCCTAGCACAGACCAGGATGGTCAGCACCCCCCCCCCCCAGCAATAATGGGGGCCTCCGTCAGGTGTCAGTTGAGGCCAAGTAGGGAGGCCAGACTCCCAACCCCACCTGACAGGGAGGAGGTAGAGGCCCCCTTGCTACTCCTGCCAGGACAATGTCAAAGGAAACCAGATAAAACAGAAGATTTTAAGAAGATCCAGAGTCTCCGAACTTATCCAAAACATCCCAGAATCAATAGAAAATTGCTCGTCACACCAAGAACCAAGATGATCTCAAACTGAATGAAAAAAAGATATTCAGTGGATGCCAATATCACGATGACACAAATGCTAGAATTATCTCCCAAAAATTTTAAAGCAAGCCATTAAAAAGTGCTTCAACAAGCAATTACAAACACACTTGAAATAAATGCAAAACCAAAGTCTTAGCAAAAAATATAAAATATCAGAAAAGAAATAGAAAATATAAGGAAGAGTTGACTGACATAACTGGAAAATATAATTAAAAAAAAAACAATGAATGGGCTCAAAGCAGAATGGAGAGGGCAGAGGAAAGAACCAGTGAATTGGAAGATACAACAGTAAAAATTACTCAATCTGAACAACAGAGAGAAAATAGACTGAAAAAAAACAAAAAACAAAAACAGAGACCTGTGGGACTGTAAACAGAGATCCAATAGCCATGGCATTGGAGTCCCCAAAGGAAAAAGAGGGCAGGGTTGAAAAATTAGTCAAAGAAATAAATAGCCAAAAACATCCAAAATTTAGCACAACACATAAACCTACAGATTCAAAAACTGAGCAAACTCCAAACACAATAAACCCAAAGAAATCCAAGCCAAAACATATCCTAGTCAAATTTCTGAAAATTAAGACCAAAAAAATTTTTGAAAGTAGCAAGAGAAAAACTATACCTTACCTAAGGGTGAAAATAATTCAAATGAGCAGATTTCTCATTAGAAACCATAGAGGCCAGAAGGAAATGGCACAATAATTTTTCAAGTGCTGAAAGGAAAGAACTGTTAACCTAGAATACTATATCCAGTGCAATTATCTTTCAAGAATGAAGGAGGAGTCAAGGCATTCTAAGATGCAAGAAAATTTGCCATCTGCAGACTGACACAAAAATAACAGCTAAAAGACTTTCTCTAGACAGAAAGGAAACAATATAAGAAGGAACCTTGTGGTTTCTCGGATCTTACACCCAAAGCACGTGCAACAAAAGGAAAAATAGATAAATGGGACCTCTTCAAAATTAAACACTTTGGCACCTCACAGGACTTTGTCAGAAGAGTGAAAAGGCAGCCAACTCAATGGGAAAAAATATTTGGAAATCACATATCTGAGAAGAGTTTAATATCCAGGATATATAAAGAGTTGCTACAACTCAGCAATAAAAAGACAAACGACCCAATTAAAAAATGGGTGAAAGACTTGAATAGACATTTCTCCAAAGAAGAAATACAAATGGCCAAAAAACACATGAAGAAATACTCAACATC
>JAQZBX010082710.1:0-13496 GCA_029593785.1 Cabassous unicinctus | reverse complement strand
TGGTTTTTTATTTTTCTTTTTAAAGATTTATTTTATTTATTTATTTACCCCCCCCACCCCCATTGTTTGTGCTTGCTGTCTGCTCTGTATCTATTTGTTGTGCACTCTCCGTCTGCTCGTCTTCTCTTTAGGAGACATCGGGAAACAAACTGGGACCTCCCGTGTGGGAGAGAGGCGCTCAGTCGCTTGAGCCACCTCCGCTCCCTGCTTTGTTGTGTTTCTCATTGTGTTTCCTCTTTGTTTCTTCTTGTTGCATCATCTTGTTGTGTCAGCTTGCTGTCTTGCTTGTCTTCTCTAGGAGGTACCAGGAACCGAACCTTGGACCTACCATGTGTTAGGCGGGCGCCCAAACCACCTCTGCTTCCCCTGAGGTGGTTTTTTTGTTTGCTTGCTTGTTTGTTTTTGTGCTTTTTGGAGGCACTGGAGGCACTGGGAACTGAACCTGGGACCTCCCATTGGGAAGCAGGCGCTCAACCGCTTGAGCCACATACGCTCTCTGGATTTATAGTTTTTAATAATTTGGGAAATTTTTTGGCCATTATTTTTACAGTTTTTTTTGTTCCCTTCTCTCTTTTGGGAACTCCAACTACACATATATGAGGTCTTGAAATTGTCCCATTGCTCTTTGATGCGCTGTTCATTTTTTAATTTCTCTTTGTTCTCTTTTATTTTAGAAAGTTTCTACACTGTGCTTGCTCATCTTTGCTTCTGTAATTTCTAATCTGACATTAATCCCATCCAATGTAGTTTTCATCTATAGAAGCTTGACTTGGGTCTTGTTTATGCCTTCTGTGTCTCTATTTAACTTTTTGAATGTATGGAATACAGTTATAATAACTGTTTCAGTGTAGCAGCTGCCTGTTCATTCTAACATCTGTGTCAGTTCTGGGTTGGTTTCAATTGATTGATTATTCTCATCATGGCTTGTATGCTTCTTTGCCTGGTAATTTTTTGTTAGATGCCAGGCATTGTGAAATTTACCTTGTGTCCAGGATATTTTTGTATTCCTCTAAGTCTTCTTCAGTTTTGTTCAGGGATTTAGTTAAGGTACTTGGAAACAGGTTTGATCCTTTCAAATCTTGCTTTTAAGGTTTGTTAAGCAGGACTAAAGCAGTGCACAGTCTTCCCTGCTAATAAGACAAATCCTTCTGTGTACTCGATGCAATGCCCTGTGAATCGCGAGGTTTTCCAGCCTGGCTAGTGGGGATAGGCGCTGCTCCCCGTCCTTACGGAGCCAGGCACTATTATCACCAGTGCTTTTGGGTGGTTCTTTCCCTGGCCTTATTGCTTGCCTCAGGCATAAACTGACCAGTACTCGCTTGAACACCTGAGTGGACTCTGTAGGTCTCTGGGATTCTCTCTCTGGGCTGCTTCCCTTTCTCTGGTTTTCTTTTCTGGGAACTGTAGCCATGTTAGTCTACCTGGTTTCACTCTCAGCTTTAGCTCCTCAACTCATGGAGTTCTCTGGGCTCTACATGGGTTCTCCCTACTTGTTTTGCAGACTGAAAACTCAGTGCAGTAAGCTGGGACAATTGTAGGGCTCACCTCATTTGTTTCCCATCTCTCAGGGATGGCTGTCCTTTGTTGCCTGATGTCCAGTGTCTTTAATACCACATTTCATGTGTTTTGTCTTTTGGTTGTTTCAGGTGGGAGGGTAAATCTGGGACCTGTTAGTCCTCCCTTTTCCGAAGCAGAAGTCTCAGACTTCACATATTCAAGGCAGAAAAAGAAAGAAGGGTACTGCAGCTAGCGTACAGTGAGCAGGGGTCAGGTAAGGGGCCAGATCATGAAGCACTCTTTAGGTCATGGTAAGGAGTGTGGGTTTTATTCAAACAACGATCAAAAGCCTTAGAGGGTTTTGAGCAAAGGAATGGTAGGATCTGAATTATATTTTAAGGTCTTCATTCTGGCTGCTGTGTGGAGGAGAATAGACTGATCTCCTCCAGGGTGGAGAGGAGCAGGGAAAGACATGGCCTGGGGTGACAGTGATAGATTTGAATGATAGTGATAGATCCAGGTGATGAGACTGGATGTGGATGGCTCTTGCACCACTGAGAGGGCTGGAAGTTTGAGTTTCTGTAACTCCAGGCACAGGAATTGCTGTAGCCTAGTCTCTTTTGTCAGCTTCTCTATACCACAGTTTTCTTGGAATCTTTTTGCCTCTTTGATCTTTAGTCCTTCTTTGAATGGGAAGTCCTGGTCTCTGAGTTTGGGGGGTCTTTTAGCTCAGCCTCTATCTCCCTTTCAGGCTGGATCCCCTGGAATCAACCCCCTTCCCCCTGACCCAGTTCTTTTCTCACATGAACTGCAGAGGCAGCTCAGGCATCAGTTTTGCCCCTGGGTTCCTCAGACTCTCTCTGGGGACCTTTTGCCCTTCTTTCTTTTGCTTCCTCTTCTGGGGACCCTTTTGTCTCTCCCTTTTTGGGCTTGACCCTGTTGTCCTTTGCAGAAGTGAGACACCTCAGCTGTTCACCGTGTTACCAGAGAAGAGAACAGCCACCGTTGGGGGCGCCATGATGGGATCGACCCACATTTATGACATGTCAACGGTGAGCACTTGGAAGACACTGCTTGGGGGCTGGGAGAGGGAGCAGAAGCTAGGGTTTCTGAACCTCTCTTTGGAGGTGACAAGGCTCTGATCTCTTTTCCAGGTTATGAGCCGGAAGGGCCCAGCCCCTGAGCTGCAAGGTGTGGAGGTAGCCCTAGCACCTGAAGAGTTGGAGCTGGATCCCATGGCCATGACCCAGAAATATGAGGAGCATGTGCGGGAGCAGCAGGCACAAGTGGAGAAAGAAGACTTCAGTGACATGGTGGCTGAGCATGCTGCCAAACAGAAGGTAGGAACTCTGGCAAGGAATTGGGACTTGGGATGGAGATAAGGGTCTGCCTTTTTCAGTGGAATGGTGCCCTCTACTGGTGAGAGAAGGGTGGCCCCCTCTGCCTGTTGCCCTGAGCTTCCTAAGTGCTGGAGCCCTCAGAGATCCTGTGGTAGGCTGTCCTCTTGAAGGATGTTAAACAGCCACAGTGAGGGGAACAAACTCATGCACGTCTGAGAGGGAGTTGGGAACTGAATCCACTTTCAATGCTTTTTCCATAGAATTATATGGCTATGTTAGGCTGCCCACTTTTTTTTTTTTTTTTAAATAGGCAGAAGGGTATTGTCTAATTTGTAATTTGTTTCTCTCTCCTCTAGCAAAAGAAGCGGAAAGCTCAGCCCCAGGACAGCCGTGGGGGCAGCAAGAAATACAAGGAATTCAAATTTTAGGTTCCCCTCATATACCTGGTCCTCCTTTCGGCCCTTTGCCTGGACACTTGGGCTTCATACATGGGTCCCCAAGAGCTACCTTTCCTGCAATTTCCAATGGCTCATCATTTCATGTTCTTATTTTAGACCTGTTTTGTAAATAAAGCTGTTTCCCAAGGAAAGAGATGAATATGTAACAGCTCCTGATCCTCCCTCATCTCCTTTTAGCCCCCTTCTGCAAGAACTAAAATAGCCTCTTTCTATAAGCAAGGACAGGGCTGCCCCAGTGACCAGGGGCATGCATCTGGATCAGATGTTTCAGTTGAGACTGGTGATGAAGCCAAAGCCAGGCTGAAAGTGTATTTTTTACTATTGCCCCTGTTGTATGAGGGCTCTGGAGGAAGTACCTCTAGATCTTACTCCTTTGTCCTTGGGGAGTAAAAATAGCTAGCTTAAGGCCATGGCTGGGTTGGGGAAGTCCAGTGGACTTGGAAATTACATGTCTTACTTCCTAATAGACATGTAGTGGCTTAATAGATGAAGAACCTAAGTCCTTACCTGTGAGAGGCCATATCTCAGAATCTAGATTGTTCTCCCGTGTCCATGTGAGCCCCTGGGTGGTTCCAAGCAAGGCTCTCTGGGATTTGGGGTGGGGAGTAAGGGAACCTGCTTTCTCCAGGTTCTGGTCCCCTGGTACAGAAGAGTCATCCTGATATGCTAGACCAGGGCTGGGACCGCTGGGTCCAGCAGGCTTGAGCCCTGCGGGGAGAGAAGCCCCGTGCTGCTCTTGTACTCTCCCCGTGTTGGTGTAAATGCACTAGCTGAGGCGCTCGCCTGCTGGCAGCTTCAAGACCATGCCCGGAGAGGAGTGTGTGGAAGACCCCCACGGAGGACGTGGCAGTTGAGCTAGGCCTTGGCAGGGTGGAGGAAAAGAATTTTACGAAGCAATAAAGCAAAAAACCCATTCCAAGGAAGAAACTTGGAGCTGGGGGAGCTGGAGGGGAGCAATGACCCTGTAAGGAGGGTGTCCGGGAGAAGGAGGTTGGCTCCGAACTGGCCAGGGCGAAAGGCCTTTTGGACTTTAGGCCCCTGAGCCCCTGCCTTTGCTCGGGGCGAGAGCCAGGCAAGGGCGGGAACTTCCCGGCCCGTGGGCGCCCGTGGTGGCAGCCGGTCGCACGGCCACGTCACGTCGGCCGTCGGAAAGCGGGCTTCGGCTCGGCTGTCCCGGGGTTCGGGGGGCCAGGCGCGTTCCCGGGGCAGCCCCCTCCCGGCCGGGACCCGGAAAAGCGGGGTTTCCGCTGGCCCAGCTCCTGCGGCCGCGAGGGGGCCAGGGAGGGGCCGGCGTGGGGCCGGGCGGGGTTGCCCGCGCCGCCGCTTTGAGGGGCGGGCACGGCCGTGCGCGTGCCGGCGGGCAGGCGCGCCCCCGCCCCGTGGGAGCGCGGGGCGCGCGCCCGGGCCCCGAGCAGGCCCCGCCCCTCGGCGCTGGGTGGGGCTGGCGCGAGCCGGGCTCCCCGCCCCCTCCCCGGGCACGCCCACCCGGCTTCGGCGGCGCGAGCCGCAACAGGCAGCAGCGGGCGAGCGCGAGGACCGCGCGCCGCGAGGCCCCGCGCCTGCGTGCACGCTCGCTCGCGCGCTCGGGCGGGCTGAGGAGAGGAGTCGGAGCCCCCGCCGCCGCCGCCGCCGCCGCGGGCGAAGCCTCGGGGCCCGCTTGGCGTCGTCTCTGTCCCCGTAGCTCCCGCTCTCCCCCACCCCGGTCCGGGCCATGGCAGAACGCGGAGGGGCGGGCGGTGGTCCCGGAGGCGCAGGGGCCGGTAGCGGCCAGCGGGGCTCCGGGGCCGCCCAGTCCCCGCAGCCGCAGCCGCCGCAGCCGCCGCCGCAGCCGCAGCAGCCGACGCCCCCCAAGCTGGCCCAGGCCACCTCGTCGTCCTCGTCCACCTCGGCGGCGGCCGCCTCCTCCTCGTCCTCATCTACCTCCACCTCCATGGCCGTCGCGGTCGCCTCGAGCTCCGCGCCTCCCAGCGGCTCGGGGCCAGGCCGCACCCCCGCCCCGGTGCAGATGAACCTGTACGCCACCTGGGAGGTGGACCGGAGCTCGTCCAGCTGCGTGCCCAGGTGAGCGGCGGGCGGGGCGGGAGCGGCGCCTCGGGGCCCCGGGGCTGCCCCCGCCGGGCTGGGTCTGTGCCAGTGCCAGGCCCCGCCTCCCCTTTCCTCCGGGTCGCGTCGCCGAAGGGGGCGTCCCCACCCCCGAACTGTCCCCGGATCCGCCTGCGGGAGCCCCCCCGCCCCCGGCAGCCCCATCTCCTGCTTGTGGCCGGGACCACCCTCTTCCTCTCCGAGCTGGGCCTTCTGAACTCAGCCCTGGGCCTTCGCTCGTTGGGTCTGACCGAATCTGGCTTTCGCGATGGCCAGTTTCCCCGTATAAGTCACCGGCTCTCTTTCCTGCCTCGCTGGCGCCCGTGGGCTGTACATATGCTATGTAGGTTTGGTATAGATCTCGTTTGATATTCTTCTTTCTCAATCCACTCAGCATGTGCCAAACTGCGTTCCACTTTCTGCCAGGTAAAGCCCGTATAATAACCCTTGGGGCTTCTAGTTAGCCTGCAGTACACTATGTTCATTTGTACTTCAGGTTACAGACGTTCTGTCCCAGCCTTAATGCTCTTTATTTTCTGGTTTAGTGTCTCCTCAGGTGTCTCTCCTCCCTCCTGTCACCCCTTACTCCCTTGTTCCCCAGTAACTGGTCACCGGTTCTTCCAGCGCAATTATTGTCTTGTTCCTAAATTCAATCCATTGCTGTCTCTCAGAACCATCTGGGACTCTCCTTCCATTGGCAAAATTGGGATATTTTCTCTTTTTGTATTGGCAAGACAGTCTTTTTGCAACTCTGGGGGCAGTGCGCAGTGTCTTACAGTTGTCACCTTGAATAGACAGACTGTGGAGCTCTGTAAGTGTTGCCCAGTAAGCCCAGAGAAGTCTCTGGAGGTGTACCACTTGTCACCTCTAAGCTGAGTCAATTCGGTGGCCTTGGAACTCGAGCTCTCTCCCTTACTCAGGTAGCCCTGGCAGATGGATGCCTAAGTCTGAGCTAGGGAGGAGTAGCGTCTGGCTCCTTTTGTTGGTTTTCTTCCCACCCCCTTTATTTTGAATTATTTTATGCATACACAGTTATATATATCATAGATAAGATATTAAAAAAGTGATAAGTACTTCTCTATCCTTGACTTAAAAAATAATAACATTGCCAGTTCTCTCAAAACCTTCAGGGTGTCCCTTCCTGGCTGCATCCCTCCTCCCCCCACAAAGGTAAACAATGTTCTGAATTGTATGGTTATCATTTCCCTTTCTAAAAGTTATAGTTTTACTATGTATGTGCATTCCTCAACAATATGTTTTTAGTTTTGAATGTTTTTTGAAGGTATGTAAATGTTATACTGTATGTGTTCTGTGATTTATGTTTTTTTTTAAACTCAACATTAGGTTTGTGAGAATCATCAATGTGTTATGGGTAGCTCTAGTTTATATTCACTAATGTAGAGTATGAATATATCAGAATTCTCTCAACGACCGTTTGGGCTGTCCCGTTTGTTAACATGAGCAGTAAGGCATTTGCCCAGGACTCCTAGTGCTCACGTGTAAAAGTTTCCTTAGAGTGTATATATATATGTAGGGGTGGAATTGCTGCTCCAGGGTATACATGGATAACAGCTCTAGATAACGCTGACCTTTTCTACCCTCCCCCCTACTCTGCATGCCCTTAGTATTTCAGCATTCATTTTACTAACTTTGCTTCCTTTTTCTCTGTCTTTTCTTTAGAGTAATCAGAAGCCACATTAGTTTAATGTGCTTTGGCCAGAGCCCTAGCACATCACCAAACTCAAATGGAAGTTTAGTATGTCATGGTGTTCCTTTCTTCATCCTAAACAGGCCTCTCTTCCTCTTCTATATAGGTCCATCTATAGCTGAAATATTCTAATCCATCTCTTTCAAACATGAAATCACGGTGCCCCTTCCTACAAAGACCTGATGTTTGTAATGCATGCTTGCCGGTTCTTCCTTAACATCTATCACTATGTTTAGGGTGCCTGGATAGCTGCCTTCTCTGCCTTGTTAGATTGAAAAGGCATCAGCCAACTGGCAGGAAGCTGCTGTACAACAGAGGGGGCAAATAAAATCACTGATGGCTGTTGATTTCTTTTTTTCTTTTCCCTACATCTATTGTCACTGAAAAGTTCACGTAATAAATTATCAGCTTATACAAATACCATTGATTGTATAATTTGGATGAATTGTATGCTTTATTAATATGTATCAATAAAATTGATTTATTTTAAAAAATAAGTTATTAGCTCAAGAAGCAGCTAGGCATCCTGATCAAATCAATCATTATTCTGCTAACTTGGAGTGAGAATTAGTCTGGCTGGTTGTTTTCACCACCTGTAGCGAGCATACATTTATGTTGTATTTACTGACCAATCCTTGAGATTGTCAGCTGTCCTGCCCGACTTTGTTTTCCAGCCATCACCCTTGTGCCTCCTGGCCTCTTGTGGAACACTTGTGCTCTTTGGAGCATGCTGCTTTATGTGCAGCATGGAGAATAACACCCTGTGGGGAGAAAATACCTGCTCTTGGCCTTTACAGTTATTAAAGTCATCCAGTTAATTGGAAGTCTCCTTAGTGTACTTGTTCATGTTGTTGAGAATGTATTGGCAATGTGCAGCATTCCATATATGGCCTAGGATTAAACTTCTCTTGTGTAACTCAAATGAGACAAAGACATGTGACATCCATGTGTGTAAGGAATGAATTCTGTAGAATTTGGTCTTGTGAAAACGTGATCCTTTACCTACTGCAAAGATGAGTGGGTTGAAAAGTTGAGTGTTAGGATATGAGACTTTTTTTTAAATCCCTATAGGCATATAATTATTTGCTTTTGAGAAAAATGCCTTTCCCTCTATTAGATATTGAAATAAAGATGAGCATTGTGGTTGTGTTCCAGGTGTGCACTCTGCTTTTATATAACAGCTACCAAATTTTCTCAGAATCCATAGTATTTAAAAATATTTTTGTGGATGAATAGCATATATACAGTTGGCTTTAAAATACTAAATTATTCTATTCATTGCCATTTTTACCAGCATTTTTGAAAATAAAAAGATTATACATGTCCACAATTAGAAATCCAAACAGTGTAGAAAGATGGAAACTGTAAAAATCCCATAGCCCCACTCCTGTTCTCAGTCCCCAGAGGTAATCCCTGTGAAACACAGTTGGCTTTTAAGATTCTGTTACAGGAAGGTAGCTTTATTACAGTTCCTTTATGAAATTCATACTTTAGAAGTTGGCATCGGTCCCTCCTATCACACAAGTGCAATCCCACATGGTATGTCTGGACAGAGGTGTGGCACCAGGCTATGGACCAGGTAGCATGTTGCTTGATCTTTAAAGGAAAAGGTTGCATTATTGAGCCCCTCTCTTCAGTGTTTGTGTGGTGATGTTTTCCCTGATACCCTTTCTTTCCCTTTTTAAGTTGCTGAAGGTAGGAGAGGCAGAAAAATTATTAAATTTCACAAGCATGCAGAATTTCTTTGGTGGCATAAAACTGTTTATTAGGACACAAAATGTGCTCTGCTGTATCACTCACAAACCATATCACCTTTGTTTGTTGGTGCATATCCTTATCTGTAGGTGTACTTAGAGAAGTACTGTAGTTACCTGTCATATTTCTCCTTAGACCTCATTAAAAATATAAAAAACGTTAAGCCTTATTGAGCAAAAGGGTTGGAACCGAAGGAGCTGGCCATAGCTAAGTCAGCATGACTGAGCTGCAGTAGAAGTACTTACTGCTTGAATGAAGGCACTTGCCGGCCGTTGCCCCTCTAACCACAAAAGCACTAGCACCAGGCAAGCCGGGGTTATAGTACTCTGTGTTTTTACTGTCAACTAGGATAAACTTTTCCGTGCCTCAGTGTTTTCATCCACTGGTTGGGAATACTTTTGCTTAACATCTATCCTAAAATGTAGATGGAGTAAATATCAAATGGTATCTATAGATCCACCAGAGAAAGTTCTTCTTCAGTGCCAGATATAAAATAAATGTAATTTTTAAAAAATGTAATTGACCAAATAATAGCGACCTTGTGAAATTTCTATTATTTCCCTAGCAGTAAACGTCTCAAAAGCATATTTGTACCTTAGAAGATTTGAATTTCACGTTGTGAGTGCTGTAAAAGAATAGCCTCACTATCAGGGTAATGCTATCCATCGTCTCTGTGGAAGCTCAGATTCCTTAGTTCAGAAAGAGAATGACTTTCACAGAGTCTCTTTTCCACATATTGATTTACAGATCTTTTGGGCACATTGGTGGTTATGTGATTTTTTTTTGTAACTAGTTTTCCAGTTTTTTAGCTAAGTCGTTAAGGTGTCGCCGTTGTTGACAGTGTCGGCTGCAGTGTGTGCTAGGGAGGTGCAAATTAGAGAGTGTTTGTGCCCTGTCCTTCCTCCGCCTCACCTCGGGGGGCTTGTTCTGCTTTGGTCTGGACTTGAGGATGTTGATGTAGATGAGGTCAGGCTCAGTGGGTACCCTGAAATTTGGATTGGAAGTTGACCTGACTTGCATCGGTGCCATCATATTCTGGAAGTAATTTTGGAGTTTAAGGTAGCTGTGGGAATGATTTGCAAATGTTGGTCTTTTTCCACCTTAGGGTTTGAAGTAGTGGTGAGGGCTCTTGAGAAAAGTCAGAATTTAAAGTTGGCTCTGGAACTTCTTTCAGAGGCTCTTCCTGCCTCTAGGCCTAGATTGAGGAAAAACCAGCATAGCTTCTGAGGGTTTTAGAGAACCAAGAGGTGTGCCTAGCCACGCACACCAGAATGTTTCCCCACTTACTGACATGCATAAGGCAGTTGTCTGGGTAGAAAACTGACTGGACCTGTGTTCCCTTTTACCTCATTAAAAACCAAAGAATAAAGAGTGGCTTTAGTCACAGCTCAGGGATCATCACTTAGGCAGACCCGTGATGACCTGACCTCTTTACCTAGGGTGGTATGGTGGAGACGTCAAGTAAATAAAGATGATACATTGTTGCTTAGTTATATAATTTCTAGAAAACAGTTGCTTAAATCATTCTATTTGACATTCAATTATGTCTTTTTTTTTTTTTTAAGATTTATTTATTTATTTATTTATCCCCCCCTTGCTGCTTGTGTTTGCTGTGTCCATTCGCTGTGTGTTCTCTCCGTGTCTGCTTATCTCCCCCTTGCTGTGAGGTCTTGCTGCATCAGCCCACCGCGCCGCGCGGGCCGGCCTGCCCTCACAAGGAGGCCTCGGGAAGCGAACCCGGGGCCTCTCATATGGTAAACGGGAGCTCTATCGATTGAGCCACACCCGCTTCCCTCAATTATGTCTTAAGATCGTGGGCTATTTTATTTTGTAAAGCTGTGCAGTCCAAAAAAAATTAAAAAACAAACTGTGCAGTCTAATACAGTAACCACTAGCCACTGTGGCTATTTAAATTTTAAGATAATTAAAATTAAATAAAATTTAAAAATTAATTCTTCAGTTGCACTAGCCACATTTCAAGTCACACTAGCCACATGTAGCTCGTGGTTTCCATATTGGACCAGGCAGATGTAGAACATTTCCAGGACTGCAAAAAGTTTTATTAGATAACACTATTTTAGAGTGAAAATTGCCTAAGTATGATATCTCTAGTATTAATATTAATAGTTCCCCCTATTCATTTAATTAAACTGAATATTTTTTACCTTTTCAAATTATTTTAAAATGCTCTTTATTTCAAGAGCCCATTAGGTTTTTTTAAATTCTTCTTTCTTTTTTTTTTAAAGATTTATTTATTTATTTCTCCGTCCCCTGCCGCGTTGTTTTGCACTCGCTTTGTCTGCTCTCTGTGTCCATTCACTGTGTGCTCTTCTGTGTCTGCTTGTCTACTCTTTAGGCAGCACTGGGAACTGATCCTGGGACCTTCTGGGGTGGGAGAGAAGCTCTCAATCTCTTGCGCCACCTCAGCTCCCTGGTCGGCCATGTCTCTTACTGGTCACTTCTCTGTGTCTCTTTTTATTGCATCATCTTGCTGTGCTAGCTCTCCATTCGGGCCAGCTCTCCACGCAGGCCAGCTCGCCCTCACCAGGAGGGCCTGGGAATTGAACCCTGAACCTCCTGCATGATAAACAGGAGCCCAATTGCTTGAGCCATGTCCTCTTCCCCTTCTTCTTTCTTTTGAAGTTATTACCTTCTAGTCTGCTCTACTTCTTCCAGTAGGAAATTTGCTCCCTGGTTCCTCCCTGCCATTTGTTTTCTCACAGTTTTAGGTCTAAGTATCTATTGAGAAAAACATGTAGAGGGTTTAACACAAAAAAGGTTTTAAATGGTAGAATTATGGGTGATTTTAATTTTTGTCCTTATATTTTTTGGGAGGTTTCTAGATTTTCTACAATAAACATATGTTACAGAAGAGATCAGTAAATGTTGTTTTACAAATGCATATTGACTCTGTGACTATACTAGAGTGAATTGTACACTTGTAAAGGATGAATTTTATGAATTTTTCATCTCAATAAAACTGCAAAAAAAAAGTATGTATTGAATGAACATTGGATGATTGAAGAAATGAGGGACTAGAAGTTTCACTCCACTCATTACCCTCCTTTCTTGGTTCTAGAGTTGCTTGTTCATTTTTATTGATAGCAAAGATTATGAATGGAGAGTTTCCTGGACTACATTCCTCGTGGTGGGTGGATGGTATGGCATAGGTGAGAAGGTAATGTTGATGATGACAGATTTATTTATTTAATGCTTGTGCAGATTCTTTTAAACTGTAAAGTTTTTTTTTTAAAGATTAATTTATTTATTCCCCCCCCCCCCCATTGCTTACATTCACTGTCTGCTCTCTGTGTCCATTTGCTGTGTACTGTCTGTGTCTGCTCTTCAGGGAACCAAACCCGGGACCTCCCATGTGGGAGAGAGGTGCCCAGTTGCTTGAGCCACCTTAGCTCCCTGCTTTTGTTGTATCTCTCATTGTCTTTCCTCCTTGTGTCTCCTTTGTTGCATCATCTTGTTGTGTCAGTTTGCTGCGCCTGCCGGTCGCACCTGCTTTCTATCTTGCTTTCCTCTCCAGAGGAGGCACTGAGAACTGAACCTGGAACCTCCCATGTGGTAGGCGGGAGCCCAGTTGCTTGAGCCACATCCACTTCCCTAGACTGTAAAGTTTTAAAAATACACTGATGGGGGAGCTGATGTAGCTCAGTGGGTGAGTGCCTTCTTCCCATGAGGTCATGGGTTCAATCCCTGGTACCTCCTAAAAAATAAAGTAAAATAAAATAAAAATACACTGATGCTCAGAATATTTGGGTTTAGTTCTAGCTTCACCAGTTTTTCGGACCTTGAGTACTGTTCTCCCTCTTTTCTCTTTGGGAATGCTGATCCTTGTCCAACATTTCATTTGGCACTTTCAGTACTTTTAGTTCTGCAAACATAGATGCTAGGTAATACCATAGATTATTTTGGCAAAAATATTTTTAGTACTATGTTGTGCTTATTAGAAACTACACTTTGAGTAATTTATCCTATATGTTCTTGGTGACCTGATATGGATATAGGTAGATATGAAAAGGAATGATGTTTTAAAACTGATTGCTACTACACCACCCGCTCCTCTCTTTGTAGACTGAATGACATCTCCCTAGGACAGTCTGCCTCTCAAACCTTATCATGAGCAAAATTTCCCCCAGTTAACATTTTAGATGTAGCTGGCATATTTCCTTGAGGAAATTCAGACTGATTACTGTGCTTAAATATAGAAAGGTGATTTTTCTTTTCAGTTGTCTTCCAAAACATGTGTGTGTGTGTATGTGTGTGTGTGTGTGTGAGTTTCCTTTAGTTCTGCTTTCTGTGAGATAGAGAGTCTTTGTAGCAGTTCTTTCATAGTTTAAGCACACAAAAGATTAGGACATCAACCAATATATATTTGATCCCTCCTCATTATCCTTTTCCTATCTCTTGTTTAAAAACACCAAATGGCCTCAAGGTTTAGGAGTAGGTTTTCCTTCCTGTATCTTTGTTTTATGGTACCTTCCAAACATACTACACATATTCTTTGTAATTCTACCTGTCTTCTGCTTCCCCAGTCTCCTTCCAGAAGGCAACCACTAGTAACAGTTCACAGTGATATTTTACAAATGAAAATCAGATCATGTCACTCACCTCTTCAAAATTTTTCTGGTTCATTCATTCTGCAAA
>JAQZBX010082709.1:0-13490 GCA_029593785.1 Cabassous unicinctus | reverse complement strand
GGATGGGGAATGTATGTGTGGGGTGTTTTTGGGGGTGTGGGTGGTGGGGAGCATGGGAATCCCTGTAGTTTCTGAGTAATATTTGGGTAATCTAGGCACCTTTATAAAATGTATATATATATATATAATAACATTTATGTAAACAAATGCACATATAGGCATATGTATTTATATATCATTTTACAAATTAAAAAAAAATTAAAAAATAAAATAAAATAAACAATGTATTTAAAGTAAAATTTGTAAATTTACAAAACAAATATGTGTATCATCATACAATGCTCCTTTATGTCTCCCCATCATCAACACCCTGCATTATTGTGAAGCATTTGTTAAAAACTATGAAAAATCATCATCAAAATATGACTACTAACTATAGCTCATATCTTACATTTGGTGTGTTTTTATAGTCCCATGGTTTCTACAATCCATTCAAAGTGTACACACAGTGGCTTTCATTTTCATCACAGAGTTCTGTTGTCATCACCTGTCAATTTTAGAACTTTTGTTTACTCCAAAAGGAAAAATCTCATAGCCACCCTTATCCCCATTCTTGTCCCTTAGTATTGAAAAAAATACCTTGTTGCCAATCCTGTAAAATATTACAATATCACTGTTAACTATTGTCCAAAAGTTAAATTAGTTGTAATTTCCTGTATATCACCATATTCTTAGCACTTTGTAAATGAAAGCATTCTTATATTTATACAAATAACCACAATCTTCATTTACCACCAAAATCACCACATTACACATCCTGAGATTATTCTCTAATTTCTTTTCAAATGACATTTACTGCCACAGAAAGTAATTTTAGTTATTGTAGTGGGTGTGAAATACAGATTTTTAAAAGTTTTAATGGATAAATGTTGATATTTATAATATGTTTTTTCTTGCACTTCCACATGCTCCTATGGTTTTTATCCTTTGTGGTTTTGTTAATGGAATCATTTATGTCTTGTGATTTGGAATGTTAAACAACCCTTTTATATTTTAGTATATCCTACTTAGTATTGATGTCTTATATTTTCATAGATGGCTGAGTTATGTCTTTTCCTTCAAATGTTTGTATTGCTATTTATGAAATGTATGGTTTGTAATAATCTTTTCTCATAATACCCTGGTCTGTTTGTGATCTCAATGTTATGTTGGTCTCATCAAAGGAACTAAAAGATGTTCTCTGTTTTCCTCCTGTTCCAGAGAGTTTGTTTAAGTTGGGTGGTTTTTCTTCCTTAAATGGAATATTTCATCAGCTGTAGAGTCTCAGAATGTAGTTTTCTTTCTGGATTGTTTTTGTTGGGTTTTTGCAGGTTGCATTGATGTTTTTAAAATAATGGCTTAATTTCTTTAACTAATAGAAATTTCCAATATTCCATGATTTGTGTGTATCAGTTTTGCTAGCTGGTTTTCAGATGTGGTGCCTTTTGATCTTTGCACTCCAAATTTTTAGGCCTTAATATTTCCTGCAAGTTTTCATGTCTTGTTGGTGTCCATAGGTTCTGTAGAGAATATGTCTGGTTTGATTGCTAATTTGGTTAATTTCCCCCTCATAATCAGTTTTACCTTGTGGCTTATTAGTTATACTTAGAGATTTAAAAAACAAGATTATAACTTAGTTAATTTGTTTCAATTATATGCTTCTTTTCTATTTCATTCATTTCTGCTCTTTTTAGTATTGGTTTCTTTCTATGATCTTTCATTTTGATTTTTTGTGGTTTTTAGTTCTTAAGAAGGAAGGAAAAAAAGGAGCTGCAAGATGGAATCAGTTCAAGTGGATGCTCACTATCTCTCTTATAAAAAACAGCTGAGTGTGGACAAGATCCTGCCCAAATGAGCTGTTCTGGGAGCCCATGGAGTGAGAGACTTTGGGGCATGAATCTACAGGGAGCTTGACAAAGATAAATTGCTCAAGATAAAACTGTGAGTTTTTATCTTGGTGGCTGGAAACTGTGGGTGGCTAAGCCCCACCCTCAAGACTAAAAGCCATGGTGATCCCCAACTCAGGACAGCCAACCAATGGGAGGGAATATTCTCTGAGAGTGGGAGGATTCTGGCAAAAGGCAGAGAAGAGTTTCCTTTCTGTGGGTTTGGTTGCCTGGACCCCCTTTGAGCTTTGGGGAGCATAACAGCCAGCTCCACATAGAATTAGGCGGAGGGAGGTGGTGAATCTGCTGAGGAAGCCTGATTTACCTAACCACCCTGGTATAGAGAAACTTGGTCTGTGAGAGGGTAGAGCTGGGAAATTGTCTAGTTCCATGCAGAAAACTATTAAAATTTGAACTCCCCTAAGAGAGGCAGGCAGTAGGAAGTGCTTAATAAGCTTCCAAGAGACTATTTAGTGTCCCATGGGAGGAGGGGGTGGTCTAGAAGAGGGAGTCAAGAGTGAATTCAGTCACCAGGGTTCCATTTGAATTTCAAAATGGAGCTCAACCTGACTGTGAAAGGAGAGAGAGATCTGTTCACAGAGTCTGTTGAGTACTGCTGCCAAGGGAGAGTCTGAGGCAGTTTTCCTTGCCTGAGGGAAACTGACTGGATAGCTTTCTGAAGAACTAACTGATTCAAAGAGAAAGTTTAGCTCATTGGAGGAGTTTCCACCTCAAATATACATCCATAGTTTGATTCCCAGATCATCTTAGAGTAGTGATCCACCAGGTTATCAAACATCTAACTGATGCTTTAGGACAGGGAAAACATAGACATTATTTTTATACTAGCTTCTTTTGGGTCCCTTATTTTTCCCAAAAAAAGGTTACTTTAAAAAAAAAATAGCTTAGTTTACTTGCTAAAACCTGCTTCAAAACCTGCAGAGAGAAGGCTGTAAGGTAATTGATTGATGGATACCAGCAGCATAAGAAGATCCACAGGAGCCTAAGAAGGAAAGCTGTTCTACCTTAGTTTTTGTTTGACAGCTTGCTTTTGTGTTTGGGTTTTTTTTTGGTTTCTTGTTTTTCTTTACTTTCTCTTCACCCCCTTTTTTTAAATTAGGTGGTGCTGTCTTGTTTCTTCTTTGCTATGCTTCCTTTGCCTTGATTTCCCATTTTCTATGTATACTGATTTTATCTACCAACAGTATCACTCTTCTTTCCTTCATCTATCTATCTTCTGCTTTATGTTATTGTTCTTAATTTTGACCTTTGTTTAGTCCTTAATTTTTCTGGTTTTTATTTCTATCTCATCTATTCTGTTTTCTTTCTTTTATTAAGCTTTTTTTAAAATTTTTATTTTCTCATTCCCTCTCTTCTCATCATTCTGAACTTTTAATTCATTCTATATATCTATATTTATATATATTTTGGTTTCCTATTTCATTACAGGTATTCCACTTTTTTATTCCTATTACTTTGCACTGCTTACATGAGTTAAATATTCATTTTATTAAGTCTTACATGTTCCCTGTTCTAACTTTTACTATTATTATTACAATTATCCTTTTCCTTTTCTTACTTCTTCTGCTTTCTTGGGCCCTAATCTTTCTCCTTCAAGGGAACATAGAAAACAGCAAGGAAATAGAACAAGAAAAACAAAGTGTCAAAGAGAAAACTTAACACACGCAAAAAAATAGCAGCTAAATAAAATACTAGGGTAGAGAGAGAAGCTAATCAACTGAATAAACCCATCACGATAAAAAGATGACCAGACAGCAACAAAAAATTACAAATCATACTAAGAAACAGGATGACATGGCCCAGCTCAATGAAAAACTAAAAATCAGGAAGAGATGCAGAACATCGAACAACTAATCAAATCTGTCCAAACAAATATCCTGGACCAACTTAATTAACTGAAGGAAGAGATTACAGATATTAAGAAGACACTGGGAGAACATACTGGAGAAATTTTAAACATACATAAAAAGATAATAGATATCATAGTGATGAATGGCACAATCCAAGAAATCAAAAACACACTGGAAACACATAACAGCAGATTTGAACAGGCAGGGGAAATAATTGGAGATGTGGAAGACAGTACACCAGAAATCAAACAGATAGTAGAACAGATAGATAAAAAGTTAGAAAAAATCCACCAGGGATTTAGGGATTGGATTGACAACACAAATGCACAAATATAAACCTTATAGGCATCCCAGAGGGAGAAGATAAGGGAAAGGGGACAGAGGACTGTTGAAGGAAATAATGGCTGAATACTTCCCAACACTATTGAGGGAAATGGATGTACATGTCCAGGAAACACAGCAAACCCAAAGAATATAAATTCCAACAGGCCTACTCCAAGACATATTCTTGTCAAACTGTCCAATTGTCAATACAAAGAGAAAATACTGAAAGCAGGAAGAGAAAATAGAACATCACATGCAAGGGATGCTTAATAAGATTAAGTGCTGATTTCTCATCTGAAACCATGGAGTCAAGAAGGCAGTGGTATGACATAGTCAAGGTACTAAAAGAAAAATATCTTTCAGCTAAGAATTCTATATCAAGCAAACCTGGCATTCAAAAATGAAGCAGAGTTCAAAATATACACAGATAAACAGAAATTAAGAGAGTATGCCAATAAGAAATCTGCCCTTCAAGAAATACTAAAGGGAGGTCTGCAGGTTGAAAGAAAAAAACAGGAGATACAGAGTTGGAGGAAAGTATAAGAATAACTAAAAAGACAAAAAGATAATAAAAACAACAAGTGACATACATAAACCAAAGAAAATATGGCTAATGTAAGTAATTCCTCGAGAGTAATAACATTGAATGTTAATGGATTAAACTCACCAGGCTAGAGAAACAGATTGGCAGAATTGATAAGGAAATATGACCCATCTCTATGGTGTCTACAAGAAACCCAACTTACACCAAAGGATTCAAGAAGGCTGAGAGTAAATGGCTGGAAAACTATTTTACAAGCAAACAGTAAACAAAAAAGGGCAAGAATAGCTACACTATTGGACAAAATAGGCTTTAAATGCAAATCTGTTGTTAGAGACAAAGACAGACACCATATATCAGTAAAAGGGGTAATTTTTCAAGAAGAAAGAACAATCATAATCATTTATGGACCAAATCAGGATGCCTCAAAATACATGAGACAAATACTGGAAAAACTAGGTGGAAAAATAGATGCCTCTATAGTTATAGTGGGGGACTTTGATACACCATTATCATCATTAGATGAACATGTTGACAGAGAGTCAATATAGTTACAAAGACTTTGAATAATACATTAGAGGATTTAGACATAATAGACATATACAGAACACTACACCCAAATACAGTTGGATATACATTCTTCTAGAGTGCACATGGATCATTCTCCAAGAAAGACAACATTCTAGGCTACAGAAAAAATCTCAATGAAATCAGAAAGATTAACTTTATACAGTGTAATTTCTCTGATCTCAATGGAATGAAGCTGGAAATCAGTAAGGGACAGAGAACCAGATTAGGCACAAAGATATGGAATTAAACAACACACTCTTAGACAAATAGTGGGTGAAGGAGAAAATTTCAAAAGAAATCAGTAACTACCTTGAAATGAATTAAAATGACAACACAACATATCAAAAGCAATGTGATGCAGCAAAACTGTACTGAGAGGGAAATTCATAGCCATAAATGCATATATCTAAAAAGAAGGAAGAGCTAAAATCTAAGACCTAACTGCACACCTGGATAAAATAGAAAAGAACAACAAACCAACCCAAAAGGAAATAGAAAGAAGGAAATAAAAAACATAAGAGCAGAACTAAATGAAATAGAAAATAAGAAAGCACAAGAAAAAGAAAAAAAAATCAAACAAAAAGCTGGTTCTATGAGAAGATAAATTAAATTAAAAGCCCTTAGCTAAACTAACAAAGGGAAAAAGAGAGAAGATGCAAATACACAAAATAAGAAACGAGAAAGGGAATATCACCACTGACCCCACAGAAATAGAGTATCATAATACGATACTTTGAAAAATTATATGCCAACACAAAGGATAATTTAGAGGAAATGGACAAATTCTTTGAAATGCACAAGCAACCTATATTGATGAAAGAAGAAATTGATGAACTGAACAGAACAATCACAAATAAAGAAATAGAATCAGTTATTAAAAACCTCCCAACTAAGAAGAGTCCAGGACCAAAAGGCTTCAGAGTTGAATTCTACCAAAATTTCCCAAAAGAACTAACAGAAATCCTGCTTAATCTCTTCCAAAAAATAAAAGTAGAAGGAACAATGTCTAGCTCATTCTACAATGCCAACATTACCCTAATACCAAAGCCAAAGATGCCACAAGAATGGGAAGTTACAGAACAATCCCTTTAATGAAACTAGATGCTAAAATCCTCATAAAAATACTTGCTAATAATTTTCAACAACACATCAAATGAATTATACACCATGACCAATTGGGTTTAATCCCAGCTATGCAAGGATGGCTCAACATAAGAACATCTATCAATGTAATATACCACATAAATAGATCAAAAGAAAAAAATTGCATGATCATCTCTATAGATGCAGAAAAAGCATTCAACAAAATACAGCACCCTTTCCTGATAAAAACACTGTAAAAGATAGGCATAAAAGGAAACTTTCTGAACATGATAAAGGATATATGAAAAACCACAGCTAACATCATTTACATAGTGAAATCTTAAAAGTGTTCCCTTTAAGACTGGGAACAAGACAAGGATGCCCACTATCACTGCTCCTATTTAACATTCTGTTAGAAGTACTTGCTCAAGCACTGAGGCAAGAAAAAGATATAAAAGGCATCCAAATTGTCAAGGAAGAAGTAAAAATTTCACTATATCCTGATGACATGATCCTATACATAGAAAGCCCTGAGAAATCTACACCAAAGATTTTAGAACTTAAAAATGAGTTCAGTAAATTCAAAGGCTATGGGATTAATGTCTAAAAACCAGTAATATTTCTGTACATCAATAACAAGTCATCTGAGGAGGAAATCAAGGGAAAAAATACCATTTACAATAGTATTGACACATGGAGAGACATACCACAAATGGAAGGAAATTAAGAGTTCTAATATAGCTCCTCACATATACAGTCATCTGATATGTGACAACCCACCAAGCCCACTCAACTGGGAGAGAATGGCCTCTTCAACAAATGGTACTTGGAGAGGTGGATATCCATAACCAAAAGAATGAGACAGGAACACTATCTCACACCTTACAGAAAAATCAACTTAAAATGGATCAAAGATCTAAATATAAGAGCCAAGACCATAAAGACCTTGGAAGATAATGTAGGGAAGCATCTACAGGACCTTGTAATAGGAAATGGCTTCATGAACTTCACACCAAAAGTATGAGCAGCAAAAGAAAAAATAGATAAATGGGATCTTCTCAAAATTAAAACCTTTTGCACCTCAAAGGAGTTTGTCAAGAAAGTGAAAAGATAGCCTACACAATGGGAGAAAATATTTGGTAAACATATATCTGATTGGAGCCTCATATCAAGAATATATAAAGAAATCCTATATCTTGAAAATAAAATGAAAAACAACCCATTTAAAAATTGGGCAAGTGATTGATCAGACACTTCTCTAAAGAAGAAATACAAATAGCTAAAAAGCTCATGAAAAGATGCTCAAAATCACTAGCTATTAGGGAAATGCAAATCAAAACTACAACGAGATACCATCTTTCACCAATTAGACTGGAAGCCATTAAAAAACAGGGTACTACAAGTGTTGGAGAGGATATGGAGGAATGGGAACACTCACCCACTGCTGCTGGGAATGTAGCATGGCCCAGGCATTGTGGAGGAAAGTTTGGCAGTTTCTCAATAAACTAACTATAGATCTGTCATATGACCCAGCAATTCCACTGCTGGGTATACACCCAGAAGAACTGAAAGCAAGGATATGAACAGATATATGCAAACCAATGTTGATATCGGCATTATTCACTATTGCCAAAATTTGGAAACAACCTAAATGCCCATCAACAGATGAATGGAGAGACAAAATGTGGTATATACAAAGAATGGAATATTGCTCAGCTGTAAGAAGAATACAGTAGTAACACACTGGATAACATGAATGAATCTTGAGGACCTAATGTTGAGTGAGCAAGCCAGGCATTGAAGGACACATATTACATGACCTCTCTGATAAGAATCAAGCAAATCAAGCTGACTCAGAGAGCTAGAGTCTGGAAGATGCATTTACAGGAAATAGGAAGGGAGAAGAAGTTTGTGAGCCAAAGCCCACATAGGTGAAATCTATGATAACATGGGAATGAGTAGTTGTGTAATGAAAAGATATAATAAATGTGTATGGACACTATTGGGTTGGTGGTGCAAGCTTGATAGTGGGTTAAGGTGGGGAGGAAGGCTTGGATGGTCCATGGAATTGGGAGGAGAATTTGGAGAGGGAATAGTTGAACACTGGAGATATGTGGGTATGTCGGTGAAATTACAATGTTGAGAAAACTCTTTTGGCAATATGACAAGGGAATGTTACTGGTTTAGGGTGTTGAAGGGGGCCCATTTGGGACAAGGCACACCTGGGACTGTCTTCTAGAGAATGTGCGAGAGATCATTTTTTCATAGTGTGCTGTATCATGGAGTGGAGACCCACATAATGAGTGGGAGGGAGTTGGACTCCCATGCTGAGGAGGCCCGATATGTTCTCAAACAGAGTGGGCATGTATCTTGAGAGCATGGACAGTTTCTAATGGGGGAGAACAGACTAATGTATCTAGCCCTCATCATTGTTGCAAGTATATATGAATCTTGTCTTTCACGGAGTGAAGCCTGGTGCTCACAGTGGGCCCCAAGAGGGTTAGGGAGGAATAGAAGAGATTGAAGAGAAGTTATTTGGAGGCAATGGTAATGTTCTGCATGATCATGCATTGATGGCTACAGGCCATGTTAAATTTCATCAAAAAATTATAAAAGTGTATGGTCCAAAATGTAAACCATAATTTAAATCATTGACCCTGGTTGGCAGCTATGTTTCAGTATTTATACATCAGTTATAACAAATGTACTATCCACATGTAAAAAGATTATTAATGGGGAAGGGGGAAAATGGGGAGGATGCTGGATATATAGGAGTACCTTATATTTTGTATGTAGCCTTACTGTGACCTAAACCTTCTTTGAAGACAATTTTTTAAGAAAAGTAAGACACTGAGGAAGAAATGGAAAAGAATGCCAATGTACATACAGGACACCTGATATTGCAGTGATGAAAGGCAAAATGTTAAAAAAAAGCATTTATTTTTTAATGTTTTTCAATTCTTTTAATATCCCAATATTTTAACTTTATTTTAGTATTTGTTTCTCTAAATTATTATGTATATTATTTATGTTTAAGCCTATCATCTTTATTTCATTTTTGCTTTTGAATTTGAAACTTAGCCTAGTGTACTAGAGTGCATAAGAGTTACCACCTGAGAACATCCTTGTTGCTCAAATGTGACCTGTCTCTAAGCCAGACTCAGCATATAAATACATTACCTCTCCTCCTAGTGAGGGACATGACCCTTGGGGATGAGCCTCCCTGGCACCAAGGGATTACTACTATGCACCAGCTGGTGATACAACTGGAAAAAGACCTTGAATAAAAGGGGGGAATGGTAAAGGCAAGTGAGTGTATATGGCTAAGAGACTTCAAAGTGAGTCAGGAGGTAATCCAAGAGGTAAAACTTATGCATGTCTCAGCAGCATCTCATAGATGGCGAAGTTAGATACTATCCCAAATAGTGGGGATCCTGAGGGCCCTGGAGACATCCAGGTCCTATGGTCATGGCAGATAGCTCTGGAGTTTGGTGCCTTGCCAGTGGACACTGCTTTGGAGTTTGTGCTCCTGAGTGTGACAGATTTGGACTCAGACTTGACTTTATGTATGCCTCTCTGTCCCTTTTATTTGAACATAGAGTTGGTGCTGGAGTTACTAGGTGATGTCCAAGAGACTTTTATCTCTGGGTTGTCCATGTGTCAGCTGGGTCCTGAATCTCAACAGAGTTGCAATACCTACTCTCCAGTTCATTGGACTCACCCAGTTGAACTAACAAGGAGATGATGGACAATGATCATCCCAAGGAACTGAAAGATTTTACAACTGCAAGAAAAAGAGTCCCATCCATCTGCCCCATGGGATCACAACCTGGTCTCAATTTGAGGTGGAGTGGGCATCACCATCCCAGAATCATCAGGATTGGGGAATGAACTATGGACTAAAGTGGAGTTACTATTCTACTATAGACTTATTGTGATTCTAGCATTTTTAGAAATTATATCATTCGTGTGGAGGCAGTGGCCACCCGAGGTTCTGAGGACAGGGAGAGGGAATTACAGATGAAATATGGTGGATTTTTTGGGACTTGGGTATTTTCCTGAATGACATTACAATGACAGATACAGCCCATTATGTATCTTGCCATAACCTACAAAATTGTGTGGTAGAGAGTGTAAACTGCAATGTAAACTATCATCCATGCTTAATGTCAATGTTCTAAAATATTGTCATCAATGGCAATGAATGTAGCACACTAATGAAAGATGTTGTTAATGCTGAAAAATGTGGGAGATGTAGGAAGCAGAGCATATGGGAATCCCCTAAATTTTTATGTAACATTTATGTAATGTAAATACCTTTAAAAAATAAAAAATATATATTTACAAAAGAAAGGAAGCATAGGTGATTTTCAATCTTCCTTCTTTTCTAAAATGTTCCTTTGAGGTTTGCCACAAGAACTACTACTGCAAATACAGTAGGAAGTAGTCTTTTCTTCTATTTTTACTGCAATAACTTCTGAGAATTGTGCATCACCAACTAAAATCAGGCATTCCAAAGTGTTCAGGGGCATTGAGAAGTTATTGTAAAAACAAAAAGAAAAGCAGGTGGGTGGTGGCTGTTTTTAGGTGAGTTTTGGTCTTAGCAGTGTATTGTAACATGGAGACAGAAGAAGACTTAACTGAAATTGATGAACCAACTGCTGTGTGGGAACATCCCTCCCCCTCACTGTGATGAGATTGCACTTGGAAGTCGGTGTCCACATGCTCTGGAAAAGGAGACCAGCAGATGAGTTAGATGCATCAGCTTATCCCATCATGTGCCCATTCCACATGATTATTTACCTGTGGATACCAGGAAAAACTTGGTCACCACAATGGACTTGATATTCCACAGGCAGCTTCTGAGCTTGGATAGCAGTTTAGTGCAGATCCACAGAACATGCTTTAACCTTGTTCTGGTAGTTTCTTGAGCACCAGATGCCTGGTTCACCACTGGAAATGGTATCTCTTGCCTTTGTCTCCAAATCCTCTAGCAGACTTTAATCACTTTATTCAAAGTCAGTTATTCCAAAAGCTAGAAAAAGAAACAAATGGATTAGAAAATAAGCATATCATAGAAACATATCCTGCAAAGTTAAAGCTTGTGAAAGAGGTTCAGACTTCTGTCCACAAAGGGCTCTCTCACCTACTCTATCACTTGCTTAGAAGTTTTTAGTTCACTGTGACTAGTAGTCACATGATTGCAAAATTAAACAAATAGAGAGCTGATGTTCCACAAATAAAATTAATATGTATGGAAAAATTAAGTTGATTCCATCTATTGGAGCTAAGGAAACACAAAAATAAAAGAGTAATGAAGGGATAAGGTGAGAGAGCTAACTATACACTTTTATGCCAGGTAAAACCTATACTATATATAAAGTATCTCTAAAGAAAACATGATAAACAGGCACAGCAATAGACCAGAAGACCCATGGAAAAGAATGAAAAGTCTGGAAGAAATCCCAACTCTGTTTGGAAATTCAGTATATAACGAAGATATCCCACATTTCTGGGAGAAAAATGGGCTTTTAAATAAACGGTGTAGGGAAAACTAGATAGCAATTTTGATAAAACAATAAAATCCAAGTTGATCATATATATAACTGTAAAAACCAAAACTGTTTAAGAACTAGAAATAAATGTGATTTCCATGATAACCTAAGAATGAAGTCTTTTATAACTATCCTTTAAAAAATCTGATTGAAGAGGTAGGCAGTCCAGCTAGAAAGTGAGTGACAAAATCCTGGCCTGAGGTACTGCAGGCTTTTCACTGCAGTGGGGACCTAAGGAAAGGACAGCACCAAAGCTTCTCAATCTTGTAGAGGTAAAGAATAAAGCTCAGGGTAAGACACTACAGTTGGTTACATTGTTCAGTATCCCTAGGGTGGGTTACATGGACTTTTATGCACAAGGCACATATCAAACCTACAGAGATGTTTTACTATTTACAGATCACAGGTACAGATGCCCCAAAAAACTTCCCTCTATTTGTTGTTTTAGGACACCTCTTGCCTCTGATACACAATTATTTCAGTCTTGTGAATACCAGCTTAGAAAGAGAGGTGTGGGGCACTGCAACATAGTGAACAGAAAGAAACATTGTTCCCTTATAAATTTTTTTAATCACTCAAAAGATTTAAATGCTCAGTTGGATAAACAATCAAGTGCTCAACCAATTTTATGATGTATTCAAAAATGTATTAGCTTTAGAATATGCATATTTCTGCTTTCATGTATATATATATAATTTTTTGCCTCTGTCTTTCAAAATGGAACACTGGGTATTTTTAGCTTAAGCATTGTTACATGTACATGCATTTTAATTGCACATTTTAGGATGACACAAAAATAAGGGTATTTCAATTTCAATAAGTTGAAAATTGTGTATTTATAAAATGAAAAGCCCTCATCAACATACACTTTTCACTAGGAAAAATAACTAAGACAGACAAATGGATCTATACAAATTTAAAAAAATTAAACTGGGTAAGTTTCAGTGTGGTACTTGAATCCATATCAAGCACATTTTCCCTTATTCTTCCATAGATGTTCTTCTTCAGAGTTGAGAATTTTTTACTTAATTTAAATGGGGAATTTAGGACCCCACATTTGTTTTTCATTCCACATCATCTTTGGTTAAGCTCTGAGTTCTTATATTTCTCTGACAGATTGTTTGGAGCTTAGTCAGAAGCACCTGGAACAGTGTTAGGTGAAGAGTTCATGGTAAAACTTGCCATCCAGCTGTGTTTGTTCACACAGGGCAGTGGCATTGGTCAAATGTTCCACAGCCATCTGATATTCACCTTGGGTGACTAACTCCTACACTAAGCTCTATTTCTTCAAAGAAGGATTTCTGAACAGCTTTGGCAACTTTCAGATCTGGTAACTTGGAAAGCCTGGGGCTATGCTTGTCAAGTTTCTGTTTCTTTTTGGCTCTCACAGCCTGTTTTGAAATTGAGGTCACTCCTTCTCTTGTGGTTGAAGTAAACACATATCCAGTGCAGATGGTCCCATGTACACCAACAGTGAGGCTTCTTTTCTGACCCACCATTTTCTATCAGCTGCAGAGTATAGTGGACAGTGGCAGCCAAAGAAGGAGTCATTGGCTGCCAAGTCTTTGATTATAATTTTTTAAAACAATATTATTATTATGTTTATCTTCTGTACCTAACTGCATTGGGGAGTCACCAAGTTCTGTGGCTTCATGGCAAATGAAAACAGGTTAAAATGAAG
>JAQZBX010082708.1:0-13487 GCA_029593785.1 Cabassous unicinctus | reverse complement strand
AAAAAAAAAAAAAAAAAAAAAAGGGAAACCGTTTTGGGACTGCATGGTGCCTGCGACCCGTCTGCACATGCAGACGTATTTTCCTTACTTGCAACCATAGTCTTTATTCTATTTTGCATTCTGCTTTTTTCAACTTAATGCTCTCACGAGTACTTTCCCACCTTTCAACAGGTGATATTCCATAATTTATAGGCCAATGCCCTACGGCTATTTCCACTTTGGAGTTATTACAGATCATTTTGCAAAAAAAAACAAAAACAAAACACCTTTGCATATATATCTGATTGTACTGACTACTTGCCTGATGAGTCCTAGGAATGGGATTCTCCCGAGTCAAAGAATACGGAAATCCTTGAGTATTTCTGTAATGCTGTCCTAAGGGGCTGTTACTGATTGACAGTAAGTAACCAGCAGAGGAGAAGTGGACTCACTTCACTCCACCTTGCCAGCATGTGCTGTGTATGAACACGGTCTTTATAGTAACAACAGCTACCAAATGTTAAATGTGTACTACATGCCCAGTTCATTTATTCTCTTCTATGTGATTTACACGGCACGTTGCCATCGTTGATCTACTTCTCACCAAACAACACTAACAGGTAGAGGCTATTATAGAAGAGGAAAGAAATGTTCAATGTCACAAACCAATCAAGTGGTGGAGCCAGCATCTGGTCTCGGCGTGAACAGAGGTTACTTGTTGAACCCTTCCTCTAACTGCCTCCTTGACCACATGCCTTGGTGGTACATGGCTCTTCCTTGAAATATCCCTAAAGTGTGCTGACACCATAACACTAAAGAACATCCGTAAAAGGAATTCCTCAACATTCAAAATGCCTAACGAAGCAATGGGATTATTTCTACCACTAAGACTGACAGCCATTTATTGAGCTCTTATTGGGTGGCAAGTGCTGTTTTAAGCACTTCACACGAATTAACTATTTTAGTTCCCTCAACAACCTCATGAGATAGATACGAGCTTCATGCCCATTTTTTAGATTAGGAAACTGAGGCACAGAGCCATTAAGCTATCTTCCCAAGGTTATACAGCTAGCTGGTCCAGTCAATCCAGCTCCAGTGTCCAGAGTACCCCGACCACTACTCTATATTGTCTCTACGTGAAATACATTCCTCCTCTTCAATTTGGAGGCATTTGAAAGACACATTGAAAAAAAATCTGTACCAAGATAGTGTAAAATAAGTGAGATTCAGGGAAGCGGATGTGCCTCAAGCAGCTGGGTGCCCGCCTACCACATGGGAGGTCCCAGGTTTGGTTCTTGGTGCCTCCTAAAGAAGATGAGCAAGACAGTAGGCTGGTGTAAGCAAGCTGACTCAATGAGATGATGCAACAAGGAGACACAATGAGGATATACAATGGGGGAGACACAACGAGGAGATACAATGGAGAGACACAAAAAATAGGGAGCAGATGTGGATCAAGTGATTGGGTGCCTCCTTCTCACATGGGAGGTCCTGGGTTCAGTTCCTGGTGCCTCTAAAATGAAGATGAGCAGACAAAGAGAGCAGACTGTGAGCACAAATAAGGGAGTGGGGGCGGCGGGGGGGGATATAAATAAATAAAATAAATCTTAAAAAAAAAAATAAGTGAGATCATGAATTGTTATTTGTTGCAGAGAAGCCTCTGGTTTTTTCACCCTACAACGTGACTTGCCAAGTTCCGTGGCAAGTCGGGCAGAGGCGGCCGGAGCACGTACCTTCGGGGTCATGCTGTGGGTGATGCAGAAGGTCAGGTGCTGCAGGATGCTCTCCATGCTGTGGTAGTGCTGCTGCCGTGTGGTGCGCAGGTACTTCTGCAGGGCCCTGGCCATGGAGGGGAAGATGGCCTGGGCGGCCTCCCGGGGGTCCATCACCTCCCCTGGGGTTTTCTGCTGCTCCTCGGCCTGGAGACGCTGGATGTGGAGGAAGGCCTCTTCCACGGCAACCACCAGCCTGGGAAGGTGAGGGGCAACACGGTGACCGGGGCGGCGCCCGCGGCAGGGCTTGGGGACGGCGTCCTAAGGGACCCAGAACGACCCTCACCACCTTGCCATGTGCCACACCATTGCCCGCCTACCCGGGGCCTGACCAAGCTGCTGGCCGCCTCAGCTGTCACTACAGATGGCTGAGAGGGGAGCACAGGGAGAAAGGGATGCCGTGGCCAAAGGAGCACATGGAATGGGAGCTCTGGGGGCGAGAAGGAAGGAGCCCTGAACTGTGGAGATGAACCCTGCTCTCGGTTCTGCTGCTACGGAGCTTTAATCCTTTTCCCCACCTCTACGATGAAGTGGTTAGATGAAAAGAGTTATAAGATCCTTCAAACCCTGGCAGGTTTCAAGTCTATGGGTGCTTAAAAAAAAAAAAAAAAAAAAAAAAAGCTCTGCACGCACGGAGAGGTGCTGGTGGTACAAAAGCAGCCTTAGGAAGAAGTGGAGCCTTAGAAAGAACTGGAGCCCCCCGGGAGGAAGTTAGAGGCATGCCGCTTCAGTCAATACGCTTAGCCCTTGAAAGCCAGCAAGGGCTTGGAGTGACAGAAAGAGTGGGCCGTGGAGCAGCTGCTTCAGTGTTACCTGGGAATGTGCTGGAAATGCAAAGTCTCTGGCCCATCCTGTGACCTACTGAATGATAATCTTTGAGGATGAGGCCCTGGAAAGCCTGTGACCTGTATTTTACCGAGACCCCCAGGCATGCTTCGGCATGCTGACGTTTGAGAAACATGAGTAGGATACCAAAGGTTCAGACGGATCATGCTTGTAAACTGATATTTCATTCACGTAGTTAGAAAACAACAGGTGTACTACAAAAGCCTGCCGGCGTCAAGGGGGCAGGGGGCCAGATACCTCGCTCTCCGCTTTTTAACCCGACGCTCGTGTTCTGCTTCTTCGTAATACAACTCGTTGTGGCTCGAGTCCCTGCGCCGAGCAGCCGCAGCGATCATTGCCCGGGACTGGCCGGTGGCGTTGTTACTGGGGCCTTTGGGGAATGGATGGTGGAGGAAGAACAGATTTAATGCTCCAGGGCAGAGAAACAGAGCAGAAAACTAATGCCACAGACTCTCACTACTCGCCACCCACCCTACTGTGAAGCAAACCCAAATGCCAAAAGTAACCTCCTAGGAGGATGAATGGTCCCCCGGCTCCTTGTTCACGATGCCCAAGGCACGAGAGCAAGGAAAGCTTCCTAACCCCGAATCTGATCTGCAGAAACGGAAGAGGAACTCAGAAGGGGATGAAGAATGAGCCACAGTTAAAATGTCAGCCAAAAATAACACGCGGTGTGTTGGAGATGTTACTTCCCATCCGTTAAAGTTTCAGTTTGGCCATAAGGGCAGCTAGGACATCCCATTTCAGCAGCAAGACAATGAGAAGGAATGAGCGGGGTGGGGAGAACAAGGACAGACGGAGAAAAAACAAGGGACATGCGACACTGTACACACAGGAACACCGATGCTGGAATGTCACGGCAGCCACAACTTTGACAGGAAGCACCAATTCTCAAGGACATGCAAAATGGTCTGTTTACTAATAGAGACGGACAACTCATGGCTGTGTCCCCCTCAACCTGACCATCTCAACTTTTCAGAAGGACAAGGCAGAGTCCAAGATTTTTTACGCTATCACCTACTTGGTGAGTGACACTTGGCTTTGCTAGTGGGAATTTCTGCTACATTTTCAGAATACAGGTAGAATTTACCAATCTTTCAGGATTCGTAGGGGAATGCACATTTCACATAGTCCGTCCCCGCCTTGCCCCCAAAACGGCGAGGCTATCGTTTCCAAAAACAGACACTGTCTATAAATCACTTGCCTTTGCTGACAACAAGATCCTCTTCTAGGGTTGGCAAGGCTCTTGCCCTGACCTAACATGCCAGCAAGACATGACACCGTGTCCTGTTTCTCGCACTTAACCACCTGATACTCTGGAACTCAGCTCTGACTTCCCTAGCCTGGACTCAGGTCTCCTCTATCCCCTTGCTGCAGCTCCTAGCCCAGGGCTGAGAAATGCCTGTGAACATCTCACCAGATGCCTGCACTACTGAGATTTCTAGTCTTCACTGATGTGGGTGGCTTTCTGAGTCTCTGCGAAATTCATCCAAAGTAATTCTGAAAAGCAGCCCTTTCCTAATAGCTATCACTATAAGATGTTCCCAGTAGAAGGCAGCAAACACACACCACCACTGTTTTCAATCATAAAATCCCCAAATGAATGAACCGCCCATGCAGGTAGACTATAAATCTACATTCCTCTGAAAATATATGTTTGCCAGAAAAACCCACAAAATTGGTCTGACAAGAGAGTGTACCATTAAAGACAAGCACTGAGAGGAGGCAGAACCAAAGAGGCCATGAAGTTTAAAAACTGAATAGTTGCCCAAGCTGTGCCCTCCACACCCGCCACAGAAACCGCTGTACGGCACATACCATCCACGTTGTAGACTTTCAGTCCAGCCATATGCTTGGCTGCACGGAATTTGGAGGCTGTTAGGAGGTTGGGGTTATAGATGGTGAAGTCTTTGTAGTAATTTTCCAGAACCACCAATGCTGCTCGTTGGATACTGAGGAAAAAGAGGGCAACTTTAATGCAAAGCTTTTTCATGGCATCAGCAGGTCCTAAGGGCAAAATCCTCTCTGAGTCTGGTGAAGTAACAAAACCCCAAGAAAAACTTCACACAGTCGGCTTCAGGGTTTCACCGCACCTCCGTGCCTGCAGGATGAGAACTGAAAGGTAAAACCAAGTCCTGGTGCTGAGTGCCTTCCCCAGTCTATTTCCTCAGCCATAATTCGTAATTCAGGAAGAAATTACGACTGATCACTTACATTTGTATAGACTACACAGAACTCTATTTTACCCAGTGTATAAAAAGAAGAAACCGAGGCTCCCAAGAGGCTTACTGACAGTCGCCGAGCTAACAAGTGAAAGAGCAAATGTAGGTCCAAGTTTCTTAGGTCCTGGTTCAGTGTTTTCCCCCTTAGACCTCATGACCCCTTAGTGGAAGGAATTCTGGAAATTAGGCTTTATACAGACCAGAACGATTAATTCCTCACAGGGCAGAGCCCGCTTCAAAGGAGCTGGATTCAGACAGACGTTACTCCTGCGTCCTCTTCGTTCCATCCTGATTACCCCTGGCCCAGCCACAGCTCCCTCTTTCCAGCCTCCATGAGATCCCTGAGGTTCCAGCTGAGATAGTTCTAGTGTTCTCAGTGCCCAAGGCCTTCTGCCCCTTGGAACGCTGTCTTGGGTCCCCAGCAGAGGTGTGTGAAGAGAATTACTCCTGCCCCAATGTCCTATGATTTCCTTCCCCATCACCTGCTTGGACCCTTGGAGAGCAATGGAGAAGCTAGAGTGTAGGAGACATTCCAAAGGCTCAAAAAGGGTCATATTTGTAAACGTTCACTTCACGCTTCAAAATGATGCTGCCTCCTCCCACCTGTGGGCTCCCTGCGCCCCCGGTCCCCTTCAGGTGGCTCTGGTCTGGGTGCAGATGCTAGTCAACTCTGATGTGGAACCACCAACAGAGGGGTCTCCCCCATATCACACTCTTAAGAGAGTAAAGGCAGGGAAGAGATGATCAAGTTGCTGCTTGCCTGGAGAACTGAGGGTGTGAGGAGGTAAAAGAAGAACCAAGATGCGCAGAACTGAGAACAGCAAGTGGCCCCTACATCATCACCCTGTTCAGATGGGCATTCCCAACTCTGTCCACTGCTCAGACACGTGCCTGGCTGCCTTCAGGGCGAGCCTGCTTGGAAGCTGAACCTTGGAAGCCCCCCCAGCCTGGCGTCAGGTCGGACGCAGAGGGGTGCTGCTTGCCCTCCTGCAGCCGAGGCCTCCACTCGTCACCACATGGGGAAGGGCCCGGGGTCAGCAGGAAAGACCTAACGTCAACCGGTAGGAGAGTGGACATGGGGAGGGCAACGAGGCCACTCAGGCCGGTCTTAGATGCAGGACACTCACCACTTCAAGGACTGACTTGCGATGACAGAGTTTTTGCATCTATCATCTCATTTGACCCTCAGTCACTTAAGGTCGATATTGACATCACTCTCGTTTTATAGGTAAGAAAACTGAGACCCAGAAATCCATGATCTGCACAAGAGCACACATCTAATAAACAGCAGAGCTGGGACTTCAACCTGGGTTTACCAACCTCCAACTGGTGCTCTCCCCTGTAACATGTGGTCTCTGTGTAGCAAACATGCAAGAGTATATTATGTCTATCGACATCCCAGCTCTCCAAGTTGTTCACCAACCACCACTGTACCAAGCACCACAAATTTTTATCTTGCCCTTTTGTTTTCTCCTTCTTAGTTCCCTGCTAAGTAGATGAGTGTACAAAACTTATTAGCAAAGCTAGTTTATAATACTAGAGCACCAATATGGGTGGATTCTAGATGGCCACGATGCTTTCCAGCTGAACACTTAGTCAACCTGCTCCCTCAGCTCCCCTTGGGGCTTTGGTCCCAGAGTTTAACACAAGACTAAAAAAACAATCTAGAAGTCAGTCAGCTAATCTCCTTGTGAGCAAAGTCATGGCAAAGCTTTCTTAGGGATATCCCCAACAGTGCCGTTATCAGCGATGAGCATTCAGTTGGTGCTTAATACCAACCTGGAGGGGAGCAGACGTAGCTCAAGTTGTTGAGCGCCTGCTTCCCATGTACGAGGTCCCGGGTTCAATCCCCAGTATCTCCTAAAAACAAATAAGCAAAAAAACTCAACTCTCACTGGGGAGCCAATGTGGGTTGAGCACCTGCTTCCCATGTATGAGGTCCAGGGTTCAATCACCAGTACCTTCTCAAAAAAAAAAACAAAAAACATTTTATATATGTGTGTGTGTGTGTGTGTGTGTGTATAAACCTAGACATGCACGCTCAGGTGAAGCTGGTCAGTACTGTCAGGAGAAATCTGGTGAGGCCAACCTAGAGTAAGGGAAGCAAGTATAGGGCTCCCAACTCTCAAATCCATAATTTAAAGTCCTAGGCGTTCACTTACTCAATTACTCATATATATAATTATCATCTATAAGTAGCTACACCTGCCGAGCACAGGGAGTACAAAGACAAGATGGAAGGAGCTTCTCCTCAGCCAGGCCTCCACAGAACGTCAGCTATATGGCAACCTCTCTTCCGCTGAACATGTGGGGGCTGGACAGGCACCAAGAAGAGCCTCGAAGTGCCTGGGACAGGGTTTGAAGGCAGGGTGGGGTGTAAGAGCAGCTTCCCTGAGGAAGCCATCCTTGAGCTGAGGCCTGGGTGCCTTCACAGGTCTTGGATGGCTCTTGGCTAGCTCTGACGGCCTGGGATAATGGATCTCCAGCTGTCAGTGGCCCCCAAAGCCTCCTTACGCCTCTGTCTTTGGTGTGTTCTGAAGGGGGAGTATGTGCTCCTTCATCTCCTTCTAGACCCTGGGATTTGCCATCACTTTCTCCCTGACACACACAAACGTACTCTCCTGCACATCTCCACCACCACAGCAGCCCTGCAGGCTGCTTTTCTGGAGTCTCTGGCCTTAAGTCCCTGTTTATATCCACAGACACACTGGGGTGCAAACAATTTCACCCCACAACTGTGTACTGCCAGACAGGCAGCTCTAGGAGCCTACAATGCAACCAAAAATTATTTCCCCTGATCAAAATGTAAAAATAAAAAGGCAATTTTCTGAGGTTACTCTCAGGTCTGTCTTCAAAGCAAAACCAGTTGGTGGTTGTTGGGTTTTGCTTTTCTGTTCAGCCAGGCCACAAGGAGGAGCCCAGGATATCTCAGGTCCTGGGAGGCGGCCGAGTGAATGGCTGGATCAGCGCCTGGCAGCCGTATTTCTCAACCTCTCCACTCTGCCTGAAGCGGCGGCTTCTGCTCCTGCTCAGCTCCAGCAGGGCCTTCCCGTCCCAGGTGTACAGCCCACAGGCAAGCCCACAGGCAAGTCCACAGCCCACCTGGCAGTGTGGCTCAGAGCAAAGCCCTGGGACCCCCGGGCAAGTGCTCAGGGAAGGGGTCAGCCACATTGGCTGGAAGGAGCCACGGATGTCAGAATGTTCTATAGTGAGGTTCTCATAGTCCGCTCAAAGCCCAAGAACATTTGCTCAGAAGAGCTGAACAAGGGAAAACCTAGACACACTTCTTTTCCTCCAGCACTGTCATCTCAACAGAGACATTGGATGGACTCAGAAGTAGCAACGGGTCTGGCCGGCCTCCCAGGCTGACAAGCTAACATGGGAGCTGAAGGGCTCTCAGGAAGAAGTCTATAAATGCCTCTAAGAGTCGTTCACACTCTCGCCAACAGAAAATGGTCTGCTTAACACTTGACCTATCTAGCAAGTGGTTCCACGTAAGTGAAAATAACACACGAGTGAAGTGCCTAATTAAAAACCAAAAATAGTTGTGATAGTTTGGATTAAAATCCAATAAACCTTTATTCATCTTTTTAAAGAGAATAAACAAATAGGATGGAATGCTTGTTGCTGACATGGGATGATTGTTATATAACTTAATTACTGAGCTCTGCTATGTTTATAATAAAGGCATCTGATCCAATTAGGAGCAGAAGGCTATCTGTCCCCATGCTCAATGTCCCACAATGCAGTGCAGTCTCAATACTCAAGTCTGTTTTTCGTTTTTTTGTTTATTTTTAACATTTTTTCCTATTCTCTCCCTTACTATTGGTTCTCAAAATCATTCCTAATTGCTGTCAACCTACCTGCCTCTAGCAATCTTCTTCCTGTTCTCATACTTCCTCAACTTGGGTAAAAAATAGAGAAAATGGGCTTAATGAGAGACACAAGTGAGGAGCTCTGCTCTGGCTAAGTGATTCCAGGTTTAGCACAGGAGTCTGATGTCTTTTTCAATCCATAGTCTAAGGTCTTTTTCATTTCGGTTCTGGCTCCTGATTCACACTCTGGGTTAGCTGAGTTTGTTAGATAACTGACTTAGGGTAAAAATAACATAGTATTAAATATGACTTGACTTCCCAGTAAAAGAAAGAACAATTCTGCACCTACTGGAGCAATATCCTTTGCAGGGCACCCTGGCACTGGCCTCGTTCACAGTTTCACAATGCCAGGATGCGGGGAATTCACTTTCCCTCAGCTAATGTCGGGGTTCAGTATTTTTGCCTCTTTTCCTCTGCATCCTCCAAAAACGGCAAGGCCTAAACCAGAACGTAATTCTTTTAGGAGGCATTTTCCAAATCTTCAGTCCCTAGGGAGCTCTCCCTAAAGCCACAGCACCAAGAGCCAACACACTTGACTTTGGGATGTCTTCCTGGGGCGGTAAGTGTGCTAGCCTTGCCTCTTCAACAAGCTTGTCGGTGTAAGTTCCTCTTGTGCAAGTGGTACCTCCTCCTCTGACTTCCCCTCTAATGAATAATTTGCTGGCTTAACTTGTTCACTCAACCCTAGAATTCTCATTGGTCTAGGATCATTCCTGAGAATATATTTCACAAAATCATGGCATTTCAGAGGCAAAAAAGGGCCTCAAGAGGAACAAAAGCAAACCTTTCAGTGGTCCCAAATCTCTAGACCAGATGATCTCTGGGGAAGGAGGAAAGCAAGAAAAACCAAGCTGGTGAGAAACTTGCCACCTCTCTTACCACCATCAAAATAATAATAATAAAAAAAGGCAGTGACCTAACTAAACTGTCCTTATGCAGAAACCCTGTATTATAGGCCTGCAGCGTAGACTGTGGACTTGGCTCCACTGAAAACACATGGCAAGGAACAGTCTTCCAAGACAAAGAAATCCTGAGCTCAATTAACAACACATTCCAATACAACCTTCCATGCATAGCTATAGCGGAAATCCACTTGAGATCTCCCTTGAAAACACAAATATAGGTATCCCAGATAGACATAAAAAAAGACAACACAGATAATGGATCAGAAGAAGCTGAGGCTGTCACCAATGGGAAACCAACCACCTCAACTCTACTTGTGCCCAGGCCAATCCAAATTTCAATGCATGGAAGGATATTCCTTCTCTGGAGCAACAAATCACTGAGGGAATTTGACAGCCACATTTTAATTTGAAACTCATTTTGACCATGTTGCCTTACTGACCTATTTTCTTTTCAGACAAAGAGGATGAATGTGAAATGCTGTGGTCTTTTGTGTCTAATCAGCCACAAAAATATTTCCACTGTCGTTGACAACTGTTATATGGCTGCCATGGCAACAGAGAAAAAGGCCCACCCTTGTGCTACATTTCTTGAAAAGAACTAGAGAAGAATGACATTCATATGGTTGCGGAAGATATCCCCTGGAGAAATGTGCCCTCAGAATCAACTGATAGAAGGACAAACTCCACTTGCTTGTATCTCTGGAGTATAATAGAGACTGGAGAAGGGCTCTACAAATGCTGAATCGAAGAAAAAGAAAAATAATTTCCAAAATCAGGTAGGAGATTTTCATCTCGGACCCACCAGTCCGGACCCTTCCCCCTTACTTGGTCCCGTGCAGCTTGGGAGTCGCACAGAAGCAGCACAGCCTGGGTCCGTCGTGCCTTAGCTACAGAGCCACTCACAGAGCAAGACAGAACCCATACATAACCAGGCACAGGGACCTCCGTCCACCAAGACCCAGGGTAGAATACAAGTGGCTGAGGAATACCACATAAAAAAGTGGTCCCTGGGGGGTGGGGGAAAGAGAGATCATGGCAGAACTTTGACAAGAGGTGTGCACACTCAATCCAGTCTCTGTCTGCTGGAACACCGAAATGTAAAATGGACCTTTCAAGATTGATATCATCAAGCTCCCTGGGGTGGGATGCCCTAACAGGGAAGAAGTTGGAGGCAGAAAAGTCCCACAGAGAAAAAAAAGGGGGTGGGGTGGTGACTAAACTGCTGCTATAAGAAAGGACAGGTTCCAGAACTGAAAAGGGTAAGGAAAAGGGGGTGCTGAGTGAATGAGAGAATTTGAACAAATCACAGGAGCTGGGAAGAAAACTCTGCACATAAACAAACATAACAGATCAAGATTCCTGGAGAAGGAACGGAGGAAAGGAAGTTTTCTCCTGCAGGTGAAACAAGTGCATAAAATGTACAATCTTAAAGATTGTATCACATATCTTGGGCAAGAATTAGGAAAAGAAGAGCTGAGAAAATATGAATAAACACAGGCTACTCTAAAGGTTCAGAATAAGTTGGACCAAGCATCAAAGAATAGCCTTAACCAAAGTCAATCAACAATAAAACCCTAGGCAAGAGTGAGAAACTGACTTTCAGAATAAACAAATCAAAATAATCAGATGCCCCGATATCAGTGAAAAAAATTACAAGCCATACTAAGAAACGGAAAGATAAAGACTCAGTCAAGGGAACAAATGAAAACTTCAGAAGAGACACAGAATTTGGAACAAACAATTAAAGAAGTTCAAACAAATCTCCTAAATCAATTCAAGAAGATGAAGGAAAATGTGGATGTAGAGCTAAAGGATATTAACAAGACAAGGTGTGAGCATAAGGAAGAATTTGAAAGTTTAAAAAGAAACATAAAAGATATTATGGGGATGACTGGCACAACACAAGAGATTAAAAATGCACCAGAGGCATACAACAGTAGGTCTGAACAGGCAGAAGAAAGAATCATCAATGTAGCAGACAGGACACTTGGAGGACTTCCAGAAGATGGAGGGTTAGAGACACACAGGACTCACTTCTCTACCAGGAAAATAGTGAGAAGACAGGAAGAAATAGCCTGGGGAAAAGATGTACTGGGAGTTAGGACACCAGGGAAAGTGGAATACCACCCAGAAGAGAAAGGGGCAAAGGAAAAGAATCTTGATGGAAAGACCGTGAGTAGAAGGTGCAGCTGCAGCCTCCAGTACCCTTCCGCCCATACTTTGAGCAGACAGCTTTGAATTCTCCAGTCTCTGGCCAGTGGCTACAGACAGAGGAGGCCACAGGGATCTATCTGCCCAGTAAACAGGAGAGAAAGGGACACAGCCTAAGGCTGATTCAGCTTTTGGCCAACAAATTTGGTCTGCTGTGTCCCATGAGCACTTCCAGTCCAGGCGGGGCTGCATCATTGTTTGCCCTGGGAGCTGGCACAGGATTAAAGAAATCTGACCCTCTCAATCACCCTCTCTACTGACTGGGTCTGGTTGTTTAGGATGCAGAGGGGAGTGGAATTACTTCCTACCCAGGAAAAAGGAAGGGGCTGCCAGACTTGAGGCAGGATCCTCTGTCACATTATTGCAGTCGGTGTTGCCTGCAAACACACTCCAACCAGGCTTTGAACTGAGAGGGCTGTCAAAGAGCACCATCTGCTGGCAGACCAAGGAAGTGCATGTAAGGAAAATAAAAGTAAATAAGAGAGGCTTTATCCGGCCTTTATAGCCACCCTCCCCAAGGCCCTTAGAAGTGGGTCTGTGACCCGTTGCTGGGTCCATGGCCCAGATTGGAGCAACTAACAGGGACAATTCTAAAGACCTAGAACAGGTGGAACCAAGAATCAAAGAACAGCAGTAACACAAATCCTCCCGCCATTAAATCCCTATGAAAGAGATAGAAATCAGCATCACAGTAAACTCACCATCATAATTGGATGCCTAGACATCAGCAAAAATTACAAGTCATAGTAAGAAAACGGAAGAAATGACCCAAGCAAAGGAAAATATCAAAAACCCAAATGAGGCACAGGATTTGAGATAATCAGTCAACGAAGTTCATAAAATCTCCAAAATCAAATCAATGAGTTGAGAGACAATATGAAGATAAAGGACATCAAGAAGACACTGGATGCGAATATTCTTGCTGCCCTGATTTTGTGATAATCAGGGTAGGCTAAACATTGGCTATATTAGAAACCATGCATGTGTCCCCAGACCTAGTTTTTCTCCCTAGGTCTGGTTTTTAGAATGTTGGTGATACACTAAGCCTGATTTATTATATGACCATCCTGTATGGGAAAAGACTATAACTTTGGGTATCTTTGGTCAACCTTAAGAGATATAACAGGGGCACAGATGTAGCTCAGGTGATTGGGCGTCTGGCTCCCATATGGAGGGGCCTGGGTTCGATCCCTGGGACCTCCCGATAAAAATTAAAAAAAAAAGAAAAATACAGAAGATGCGTTTGCCACAAGGCCCCGTCCGTGGGTGCACCGCCAGGCCCCGCGAGCGGATGAGCCACCAGGCCCCATCTGAGGGTGCACAGTCAGGCCCCGCGAGTGGGTGAGCCGCCAGGCCCTGTGCGCAGGTGCACCGCCTGGTCCCGCGAGCCATGCAGCAAGATTATGACGTAACAGGAGAATGACACAAGGGAGAGCCAAGACGAGACGCACCGAAAAACCAGGAACTTAGGTGACGCAGGCAGTAGGAGACCTCTCTCCTACATTGAAGGGTTCCAAGGATCGAATCCCAGCAAAGAAAGGAGGAGAAGGATGAGAAGAGAGGGCAGGAAACAGACACAGAGTTGCCCAGCAAATGGACATAGAAACAGCAAAAATGGAGTGTGTGTGTGTGTAATAATGGATCAAAGTAAATAAATAAATAAATAAATAAATAAAT
>JAQZBX010082707.1:0-13485 GCA_029593785.1 Cabassous unicinctus | reverse complement strand
TTTCTTTTAAAAATAACAGCAAAGGAGACAAGTGTAAATAGTCTATTAATATAAACACGGTGTTAAATTCCTAACCTGGGTAGACTGTATAAAAATGGTTTCTAGAAACCTCTTTGGTTATTTGTTTAACATGGTCACAGAAAACCCACTCGCTGTCAGTTGGAAAAACTAAAAAGATTCACTGCAGCAACTCTACTTCAACTATGCAAGCACCCCTAGGCCTAGGGGGGTCACAGCAAGGGGCCAGGGGTCTAAGCATCTGCGGCAGCAAGGACAGTTTCTATTGGCCCTTGAGCCGATTGTGCAGTGTTCTTGGAATCTGTATACCAGACAAGTAGAATCTTTAAAGAGAGTCAAATGGTTGAGTGCAAAAAAAAAAAAAAAAATTCACTTTTGTTAAGTGTTGTTCCTCAAGAACCAGGGCATGGTTTCCTTTTGGTTTCCGTTTTGTTTTCATAGCCCTCCAGCATCCACACCTCCAGCTGTGAGCTCTCCTTTTCCTTTCTGGGCATCCACAGTTCCTGTCCCTGCTGGGCTCCTGGGCATCATTGAGCCAGCCTTTTGCAGCTGTTTGCTTTGTTCATTTCTGTATTCTTCACCCGTTTTGCACTGTGGACTCCAGTGACTTTAAACGTTCTGTTCCCACGTCAATCAGTGAAGATAAATACAACCTTGATTTTGGTCGGTGGGGAAAAAAAGGCTTAAGCATACCCTGAACTTATTGTCTGAACAATTACAGAATCTGTTGTCCATCATTGTCAATACCAAGAAAAAGGATACATTTTCTAAATAGTAGCAATGTACAGAAATGAAAGCAAGGCTATCACTGTCATTAAAATAGCCAGAAGAGTAAAGAGCTCATAAATTTATGAAAGACACAGTGCATGTACAAGATGAGAGATTAATCAAAAATCATATTATTAAAAATAAATGCTAGTACAAGATATCTCTCATTTCAAGCAAAATAAAGGAATACAGTAAATATAGAAACTAAACAGCATAAAGTTCAGAAAAAAAAATGTCAATACAATATATGGATATTATGTATAATAAGTTAAAATGTGCCTAAAAATTCAAGATTTAAAGGAAATTATTGTACATTTTAATTTTTGAAAAAATTAGCGAACAGTGATGAACTGGTGAAAGGTTGTTAAACATTTAACCTATAAAACAAACATTGAACATTATGTTAATTATTCCAAAATAATTTTGGAAAATAACCAGATATAGTTCTACAAAGAAAATTTTAATATAAGTTAAAAGAATACAAATCACTTGAATGCAAAAAATAGTAATATTATGAGTTTTAATAAAAATCAAATAATTGGAAAATGAAGAAAACGCATTTTAAATACATATTGAATAGCAGAGAAAATTAAGACTGTAATTCCAGATAATTTAGAGAAAAATTTTAATGGAAATTTTGTCAACTATCTGACTAAAATTTGTGGGATGTCACAAAATTTGGATTCATTATCCATTCTTAGGTTTACACAATATATTTATTAATTTTTTAAATAAGCATAGAAATTAACTGAATAATTTCTTTCTAAAGACTATAATAAACTTGTAGAAACGAGAACAAATGAAATATTTTTAAATCATACTGAAATTAAAGAAATAGTATTTACTGAATTTTGTTGACACATCAGAGAATGGTAGGATTTTCAAATGATTAACAGATAGACACAAAAGAGATATTACTGCATGCTAATATTAGCCACATGTATTTACAAAAGTTCAGGGGTTAAAGCTTTGCAAGATAAGATTCTTGATTTCGGTTATTTACCACAAAAACATTCATTTCACAAATTTAAATAAAGGATTTACCAAATATTTTAGGAATGAGTGCAGATCAAAAGTTGCAAATGTCAAAAATAAAATAACAAAATTTTATATAAATATGTAATATATACATACACATATATAAGATCAGTCTAGAAGATCATGAATAAAACTATCAGAAATGGTTTGGCTACTTCCATGTTTTTTAAAATTTTCAGTATTTACCAAATTTTCCTCAATGTTCACACATACTATTTTCTATAACTTAATTCTATCACAATATTTTACTTTGTTCTAAAAGCAAATATGAAAATTCTGTTCTTTTCTTCTGTTTCCTTGTTTGTGAGTAAGATAAGCTAAAAAGTCCAGTTAATATTATTTTTAAAAAAAGGCATTGGATATTCAAAATTTTGCAAGAATGTAAGTATTCTGATGAAAATGGCCAAAATTTAGTAGTACTGGGTAAACTTTTTAAATTCAACATCTGATTTATCCTTTATGATATCTCTATACATTTAAAATTATCCATAGAATTATTTACAAACTAATTTATTTAGAAAAACATATTTAAACCACAGGTTTAACACATATTTCTTGGCTCCCAAGTGCTATGTTAATTTCTAAAAACATATTCTTGAAAATGTTCTAGAGCATGTGTGGTCAAGTAGATGATGGCACAACAGAAATGCAAACTACTTGATGGACACTACTGTATTTAAACAGAGACCAAGTAAATAAAGAAGTAGGAAAGAAAGAAAGAGAGCACTTTTCATCTCTCTGTTCCTAACTATAAATGAGTGGATTAGCATAAAACACTGAGGACACTTGATCCATTCCCCAAGGAGTTGGACTTCTTTGGTTTTAAATAAATAAAAATCTTGGTGCCATAAGAAATGGTGACTCCCAGGAGGTGGGAGGCACAAGTATAGAAGGCTTTGTGCTTTCCTGAATTAGAATTAATTTTCAGGATAGAAGATAGAATGGATCTGTAGAACACAGAGATTGTGATAATGGAAACCTTTACTTTTGAGTCCTTGGGACTGATTATCATAATATCAGTGTCAAGAGTATCAATGCAGGACTGGGCTAAAATTGGGATTAAGTCACAGAAAAAGTGATAGATTACATTGCATTTGAGGAAATGCAAGCTGTTCATGCCAAGAACATTGACCAAGGAGTCAATAAAACCAGTCACTTAGGACCCAGTGATGAGGGTGTGGCACAGTCTCCTGGACATAAGCACTGGGTAGTGAACAAGAGGATTGCAGGTATCTATATAGCTGTCATAGGTCATTGAAGAGGAGGAAAAATTCAGTGAGAGCCAAAAAAAATAGACATCTGCGTGAAGCAGCTTATGAATCAAATAAACTTGTTGGAGGTCAGTTAGTTCTCTTAGGTTTTAGGTATGCTTATTGCGGCACACGAAACTCAGACTATGATGATGAGAAACCCAAAGGGCACTCGGAGAGGTGGAGGAACCAATTTTTATTACCCATGGTCCCAGAGAAGAGTGAAGTCTCCAAAAATCTGAGCCCTGAGCCTTGGCTGCCATGAGTTTACATGGGGATCAATCGCAGGCAAATTCTTTAACATGCAGGCTAATTTTTTAAGCAGTCAGGCAGGTGTGGTTTACAGAAGCAGAAGTGTGAGTTAGCAAGGGGGCTTCAGTTGCAGGGGAGGACAGGGGCTTTTATTTTCTTAAAGTTATGGGTCTCAGTTTAAGGGGGGAGTGTAGCCATTATCTTTCCAAGGCTGTAGGTTTCCGTTAAGGGGGAGGAGAGAGTGCTGTTAAAGAGGCAGCAGCAATTTCTTCATCATGATGACCATTGAGTAATTGAGGTCAAGGAGTGGCTGGTGACTCAGGAAAAAGTACATGGGAGTGTGTAGCTAGATACCCAGGCAAACAGCAGTATATGCCTTCATTCTCCGAGAGAGTAATCAGGTATATCAGGAGAAATGACATAAGGAGGACACCCCAGATCTCTTCAGTCTTTCAGTCCTATAAGGATGATGTCAGGCACATTTGAGTTATTCCTAATTCCCATAGCATAACTTGTAAAAAGTGTTGAGAAATCAAATGTGATACTAGCATAAATGACTTCAAAACTGTTTTTGTTTATATGAATGATTTGTAATTTTAAAAAATTAGTGAATCTTTAGCAATTGATTATGAAATATATTTCACAAAATATGACTGAAAAAATATTTGACTACAAAATATATATGTATATATATACATGTATAAATGTACAAATCATTTGGATATTTTATAATAGAAAGTCATATAGAATAATTAGAATGAACTTGACAATATTATAAATAACTTCCTTTATTAACACATTTATGCAGATGGAAACATTTATCATAGGTATTACTGTTGTATACATTTTTTTAGATGAGAAAAAGAGCACAGAAAATTAAGTAAACTGCAGTCATGCCATTAACAGTTGTCTCTTTGATTCTACCAAGATTGGCTGAATCCAGAAATCATGCTCTTAACACTATTGTCCTACTTATATATAATTTCAGAAAAACAGAAATAAACTGCTAGATAGATATCGGCAATGATAGAGATTTAATACATCACTTACTGTACTTTTATATACAATATTATCTAATAAAAATGCCAAGTCAGAAATTTAAATTTTAGACCACTTTACCTGGGTATAATAATATCATAGACCAAATACTACTATTAATTTTTTGGTGATATGTTTTTAAGTGACTATATAATTCAAATTTATTCCAAAATTATTTTTTCATTGTATGTAAATTGCTGATTTAATCAATTATATGTTTGACGTTCTGCTATCCTGGCATTGTAAAGTAAGTCCTAAATGATATATATTGTTCTTCTAAAAATATCCCCATCTTTTCAGATAAACTAAAACTGTCTAATTATGGGAATAATAGTTTTTCTATCACCATTCACCATTATCTGTTTAGAAATTTGTCAACCTTTAGTTTTTCTTACAAATAAACCATTTTAGAAGCCTGAAATTTCTGTGATCTAGTCTCTGCTTCCCTTGAGATAACTTATGTTTAATTTTTGCTGCATGCATTTTTGTTTTGTTCAGAGATAAAATAAATCAACCTAAAAGTTTGGATCAGATCCTGGTCAAATGAAAAGTTCACCTGGAAATTATGCCTCGCAAGAATACCAGAGAGCCACTTGGAACACAGAGTAAGAGAATTCCTTGCCATTCTCCCTGACAATGCCAAGACACCTCTAAAATTGAGGATAGCTGATGAGGTATCATTCCATCATTCCTGGGACCAATTTAGAAGGAAAATTGCTTGGCATGTCCCATGGACTAATGTTTCCATGTTAAGGTTGTGCCAGAAAGTTCCCTATCTCTTAGAAGCCACATAATGTTGAACATCATTTTTTGATATTCTTTTGTGATAGTTCAATTGATGATGGGGTAAAAGAGAAGGTATTTCTACAAAAATAATCTGTAACTGAAAGGTCAGAAAATTAGCCACTAAGATGGAATAGCATATTTTTCACAGGAAACATTTTTATATTTAAAAGTGTGGCACTAAAATAGGGAGTAAACAGTGTTCATTACACACAAAATTGAATACAACCCAATTCAAAGATGAAAATCATTCATAAATGTTGTTAATTTTTAGATGTATTTTCATCCAATTATTTTCTTTATGCATATATTTATTTATATGTATACTTATGTGTTTACATAATGTTTTCACACTGTGTCATCAGGAAATCCTGATTTTATTATTAAATATTTATAATACACCTTGATTTATTTTATTTCAACATTTCTAAAATCAAAATTTAGTGTGTTTTTCATTGCCTGGTACAGCATATGTAGGGACATGAATTACCCATTTCCCCCTCCCACTAGTTATTTGTGTAGCTTGCTGGAAAAGATGGGGTGGAATTGGCCAGCAATACATCCTGGAAGGTTCTGCTACAGTGCACACAAGAGTCTAGGTGTAGTAATCATTAACCTACATAAGTGCTGCCCCTCACTATCCTGGGAACCCACAGGACTGCCCCCCTCCCCCGCATGCACGTACTCACTGCTAATCATTTACTAAGCTACATGCACCCTGAACCTGCTCTATGCATTAACTAGACTCCCTCTTTGTGCTGTCTAGCCCTAGATAATCTTTGTTTCCCCACTCTATGGGTGTGTTCGCTGCCAGACAGCTGTCACAGGACATGTGAGTAACTGGTATGACTGCTGCTGGTCTTAAAGTCTTCCATGTGGTTTCTTTGGAATATCAAAAGTATTCAGTTGGGCTTGATCTTCCTGTGTTACTATCAGGAAATCCTGATTATATTATTAAATATGTATGATACACCTTGATCTATTTTATATTTAACATTTCTAAAATCAAAATTTCATGTATTTTGCACTGGATGGTACAGCATAACTAAATTCTTTCTAGGAGTGTGCACCAGCGATAGATGGGCAATTTTGAGGCATTTCAAGAAAACATGGTGGAATTTTGCCAGTCAGTTTTGGCAGTGTCATCTAATTCATCTGCACAGCTCATATGGTGTTGTATTCAGACACAACAATTGTTTGTGCAACCAACTCTTTTATTAAAAGAAACATGAGAGAATAAATAAAAATCAGTGCTAAGTAAATATTCTATAATTAACTTAATGGTGAAAGCTCACTCCCTCTATATATAATCAGGTGAATTGCTTTCTTGTGACTGTTACACTAATTAACAATAATGAAGTAATTATTATGTAGATTTAGAAGGAACTCCTTTTACATTAGAAACTATTTATATTCTGGAATATCAGGAAAGAATTTGATGGCATGGACCAAGGAGTTATAAAAGAATATTATGTACTCGATGAGTTTTTGAAAACATAATTCTTCTCTTCATCAAAAACTCAGTGATACTGAGATAAGCTTATTTGAAGATTTAAAAGCCAGCATCAATTTATTTCACAATTGGTGATATCAGACTAATGGGGATTTCTATGTAAATGCCACTCCAATAGGCTTTCCTTACTCCTTACAAAATCACCAAAATCAAGTATTTCTTCTGAGCATTAAAATCAATTTTATGGTCATTAAGTGTACTTTCAAATAATATAAGTAAAACTTGAAGAAAGAATACTTCTGAAAACTAATTTTATGACAATTTTTTGCTGAATTTTTATTGCTGAGAGTCCAATATATCATCTCTAATAGTAAAATAATTTTGCTGGAATATCAGGAATGAGAAATAAAAAGGAAACATGACCTCTTTGTCCTTCATTTCAAGAAAATTAGAACTTTATCACTGACAATTATTCAATGGCCTTATTATTTTTTTCATTCTATTCTTCCTTTTAATTTTGTTAAATTTCGTTTTACATGTTTTGAATACTTTACTGTTAAGAATATTTTAATTTTCTTAAAAATTATATCTATGGATATTTTGTACTGTCTTTCTTATATCTGGAATATAGAGGTTGACTTTTTCTAGTAGTACTACTTTGAACAGTCATATTTATATGCTTATATTTATATATATATATTTATATATCTTATTACTATTCACCTATTATAGCCATCACATGGTTGGTCTTAATTTTTAATAGAGTCAATTACTATGAATAAGTATTAAATATATGTTTAAAGCTATTTTACGATGTTAAGTTCATACTTTGGGTTCATCTTGAAATGTTTGAATTAACATTCTTTTCATTAATATGGTTCACACTTTCTTGCTGGGTAATTATTTTATAATATACTGTACTCTATAAATGATATATTGCAGGGAGTCTGGATTATTTTGTTTTTCAATAAGTGTTATTGAGCTGTGTTCTGGCTGGCAATACATGACTGGCAGTGTCTTTTGAAACTCTCGGGCCTCATATTATTCTTTGTTAAGGAAGACCTCGCTGTGTTATCCACAGTCTTAAGGGATAGCATTCGTTAAAGTGCTTGGTTCTTACGTTCTGTTTTGTGACCTTTTTTGTTTCCTTATCTTCTTTTCTGAATTACTCAAATATTAGTAAACATTTTAAATTAAGTGCTTTTAATTAGAATAGTCAAAAGCAAATGATATCTGGCAAATTTAAAACCAAGAAGTTGATCACAAGGTATGAGAGAGTAAGAGTATTGGGAGAGTCGGGTGACAGAAAGATGAAAATTAATTAATGCATGGCTCATTTTGGAAAGTTCAGTATTATAGGGGAGCTTTAGGGAAGGTACAGAAAGGGAGGTTAAAAAAAGATTCAGAGACATTAGAGCCAAATGTGAGGAGCATTCTGAGAATAGCTAATATGGGCATTAAAACATAATTTAATGCAGATAATATATATAACTGATTCTTATTATCAGCAAATAAAGTGTGCTATGTACTTGCTCCTTTAGATCCAGTAAATAAAAAGTGTGCAAGTTACTTGAAATTTTCTATGTAAGTATGCGTATTCAGGCAATTGAAATAATATAACATACATATTGGAACCAGAATAAACATGAATAAGATGTGCAAGCCATGATATTTCACAAAATTATTTAAAATTATTTGCAATATGTAGGATAAAAGAATGAAAATTTCAGGAAAAATAGAAATGAATCAAACATAATTACTTTAAAAAATCTCAATTATTAGAAGGGAAATTCTTCAAAGCAACCATCCTTTATCAGATTCTGTGATTGGAATGAAAAATCTTATATAATTTAAGTAAGGAGTGAGTGAATAAATAGATAGTAGCCTCATTATATCCCTACAATAATGTATTATAATGTTTATTAAATTTTTCCTTATAACATTCATTGATACATATTACTATATTTTAAAGTGAATTGTTCAGGATTTAGATCCCACGGAGTGGATCCACTTGCCTTTGGTCTATGCATGAAAGGCCAAAGGGAGCGTGGCGGGAGGGAGCCTGAGTTTTACTGCCAAACCTGTAGGCTCATGCGGCCTCTCTGCTGCCATCATGGCCCAGCCCCCACTCTCAGGGGTTATGCTTCTGGACCTCAGCCCCAGAGGCTGCTGGTGTGCACAGCTTGTTCCCTAATGGCAATTCCCTCAGACCGCAAGGGTTTAGGGGATCTTTCTGTGCAGCTTTGGTTTTCCCTTATACATTTTGTCATGATACTGTGAAATTTAAATTTCATGCTTTATATTTGTTGGCATCATATGTGACAAGAAGTGTTTGAGAATTTCCTGGGAGAATAAACTTTTATTTGTATGTCAAATTTTATTGCTTTATAAACCAATAATTTTATGTAGTGAAGTTTTAATAAAATGAGTTAAAGTATGATTTTTTTCCCCCTTTCTTAGGAGAAAGCTCTTTTTAATGCAAAATGAAATGGGTGCTGATCACAGTCCCACTTTTCAGACAAGGAAATTCAAACCTAGAGGTGCAGACAACCTCAGTCACGTGATGCCCGCCTTTGCTCACTGGCTTTACTGCTTTGCTCTCCTGGAAAGGGTCACCTGGATATCAGTCCATGCAATCCACTGTTGGACTGATGAAATTCAGTCCCATTGGGAATTTTTTGTTGTTTTTTTGTTTGTTTGAGGTACCAAGACTGGGGATTGAACTTGGGACCTTGTATGTGGGAAGCTTGTGCTCAACCACTGAGCCACATAGGCTTCCCTGAGTTGTTTTTTCTTTTGTTTTGCTTATTTGTTTTTTTTTCAGGAGGCACAGGAAACTGAACCCTGGACCTTCCATTGGGGAGGTGGTGCTCAACCACTTGAGCCCCATCTGCTCTCAGTAATGTTATTTTAACTAAGGGTTTTATCTTAGAGAGATAGCATGGAAAATAGGATTTTGAAGAAAATAACAAAAGAGTAAAATCAAAATTATAAATATAGATAAATATAGATACAAGCACAAGGGTGTCAATTAAACAAGGGAATTTTGGTATAATGAAATACAATAAATTATATTGGCACATTTTCACCTTGTCCTGACTTAGTCATAAGTTTGCTTTCTGAGCAACCCCCCAAGTTAACCCTTCCCTGGGCATAATCACAACTAGCATCACCTGCACCTTCACAGATATGGATGATAAGAGCTAATCTCAGCTTCTATGATCAGCCCCTGCCATTTCTTCTAAATTGCCCCGTTGCCACTGCAGCTCTTTCTGGCTGCATAATTTATTTGCAAGTCTTCAATTTCCTTATGGTTTGGATGATAAGAAGCTGCCCTCAGCTTCTCCAAATGGCCTTGCTTATATCTACTTTTTGCACCATATATATTGTGAAACTGCCAATCCCCAGGATTCTTGGGAAAGCCCTATCCCTCCCATCTGGATCACAATAAAGACAAGAGCCTGGAACACACATGTGCTCCTACCTGCCCCTCTGTAGGAGCACAGGAGCCTAGGTTAGGTAAGCTAGAGAGCTCCACCACCCTCATTCTCCATTCTCCCTCTCCAGAACCTTTGATCTAATAAACCTCTCATTTCATGCTATCTTGATGGGAATCATCTGTGTTTGCACCTCATCATCCAAAAAGCTTCCACATATCCTCCAAAACACTTGGTTCAATGGTTTCATACTCCATGATCTAGGTGGTACCTGTCCACATCAGGTGGTGTCAACTGCTTCTGGGCTATTTTGGTTATTGTAAATTTTGGATCATGTTCCATTTCATATAACCACCTTGAAGTGGCACCAGTTTTAGCTGCATGTGTTGAACTCAAGTCTCATTTTCTTCTAATTTGACAGTTATATGTGAAGTTATTAAAACCTAATAAGTTTACTTCCAGATAGGCTAGAGAGGGGTTTTTCATTGTTGTCTTTTCAGAATATGAGGTCATCAGGTTGCAGGTGGTGGAATGTTGTATTTAGGTGGTACAGGGTCAGTAAAATCTTCAGTCACTGTTTAAAATACCCCTGAGAATATTCCACTGATTTCTTACAATCTTGAAAAAAAATCTCACTTCATTATCATTGGATCCTGTTTTAGTTTGCTAAGGCTGATGAAAGCAATATACTCCAAATGGGTTGGCTTTTCCATGGGAGATTTATTGGCTTGCAAGCTTACAGTTGTGAGGCTGAGGAAAGGGTCCAAATCAAGGCATCTTCTGGCAATGCTCTGTCCTTGAAGGACAGTTTTGGGCAATCCTGGATTCCTCTGTCACATGGGATGGTACATGGTAGCATCTCTCATTCTCTGCTTTCTCATCTGGACTTCATTGCTTTCAGCTTCTGGTTTCTCTGTCTGTGGCTTCCTCTCTCAGCTTCCAAGGTTTTCACTCTGAGCACCTGTGTCTGTCTCTCTCCACATGGACTCCAATAAGAGGATTAAGTCCCCACCTGGGGCATGCCTTATGAAAGTAATCTAATCTAAGAGTCCCACCTACAAAAGGTTCACAACCACAGGAATGGATTAGCTATAAGGACATGATTCTCTGGGGTACATCCAGCATCAAACTGTCACAGATCCTCTCTAGTGAATGTTCCATGTACATGGGCTGCCCTATAATTACCTCAGGTGGGGTTAATGGTGTTTGCCTCATGGTGTTTTATCAGGGCCCTGAGGACCAAAGGGAATGTTTTTGTCCAAGACAGCACCAGTGAGTCAGTATTTAAAATTTTAAGTATTTAAACTTTAATTGAAATACCCCATGGATTTATTCCACCTTACCAGAGATGGAGGATGGTATGGGCAAGGGGGTTTTGCTGGATGGGACCCACTTGAAACACTTCTTTTTAACCTCTCCAGTGAAGTGAGTTCCAAGCTTGCTTGAGAGTTCAAAGGGTGCTCTCTGCTTTGGAAAACCATTTTCTAATATCATTTTTTCCCCTACAGTTGTAGTAGACTTATTTTGACAAGAGAATGCCTCAACTCATTCTAAACATCTGTAAATCATAAGCCTTATGTAATTATAACCCATTGAAAGTACAGGTTGGTGAAGTCTATCAGACAAAGTTCAAATAATGCAGTTGTGGAGGTGAAGTTTATTGAATGAATTTTGTCTAGATTATGAAGTTTATTGAATGAATTTTGTCTAGATTATGAGCCTATCATGTATGACTTTGATTATAGATTTTTTAAACTACCTTATCAAAGACTGCCCACCAATATATTTTCATGTCCTCTTTCATTTCTTTACATTCCATAATGGGTAATTTCATGGAGTGCTCACATGTAGTTCCCTTTATGGACACTGGGGCAAACAAGGTACCATCCAGCACTTCCTAGATTCCATTCCCAGAATTTAATTGGTAACTAGGATCACACTACTTTTCTTTTTCAAATTCAGAAGCATTTTGCTAACTGTGAACTAACTCATTTGGAGAGGTCTTATGAAGGACATTATAAAAGGAAAACAATTTGTTGTCTCCACAATTTGTTGAGCTGCTGATTTGGCATTTTTGTTATCTTCTTACTCAGTTTTGTGAGTGTGAGCCTTCATTTGTATCACAGCAATTTTTCCTTGTTTTACCCTTTTCTTAGGTGATAGAAATGCACCTAATAGTTCAGATACTTATTTACCATTTTTTATTTGGCTCTTAATGACTTCAGGAAGCCTCATTTGTTTTCATAAACTTTCAAAAACATGAATTACTCCAAATGCATATCCATTGTCAGTATAAATATTGAGTGATTTTCTTTTAGCTAAATTACTGTCTCTATTTAAGTTTTAACTCAGCTTGCTAGATGATGGTGAGGCCAGGGGCTTGTTGACCATTAACTGCTTCTACTATAGTTGTTACTACATAATCTGCCTCATAATTATCTGTTTCTGTTTTAATGTAAGACACATCTAAAAATAAGACCTAAGCCAGGTTTATCAAGGTTTTTTGCTTGTTTGTTTGTTTGTTTTGTATGTGTGTGTCTGTATTTTAAGTCTGGTTCTGGAGATAACTGAGAAACAGGAACCTCAAAATCTTGAGGCTCACCTTCTTCAGGCATGGGCAACAGAGTACTGGATTTAAAGTATTACAGTGGAGGATTTGGATATTTTAAGGAGAGAGCAATATGATTTCATAAAAGGTCAGCCTGTGAGCTGACATATGCTGGGTTTTTCTTGAGATTAGAAACAAGCGAATGGTGTGCTCTATTAACCATGAAGTAAGCCCCCTGACCAAGTCAGTTGACACCTCATGTAATCTCCCAACAACAGTGTAGTAGTTTAGCATTGTTTATGAATCACCAAAATAGATATTGGATTATGTTTGTATACTGGTCTTTACCTGGGCATGATTAAATTAGGACTAGGGCTTTGATTGGATCACAACAATAGGCCATTGAGTCCCTGCCCCTTGGTGGGTGGGGACTCACAGATAAAAGACATGGCAAAGGAAAAAGTTGGATTTCTCATGCTGAGTTTTCAGCTGGAGCCTGGGAAGTGAACACACACAAGAAGAACGCAGAGGAATAGAGATGGCTCTTAGACATGGCAGAAGCCCTGGGAAGACAGCGTCATTTGCCTGACAGTCTACAGCTGGCCTTGTGGCGATAGCAAAGGAGTTGAGCCCAAAGACAAGCAAGCCCCAGGAAGAGAGGAACCCAGAATGCCTGAAACCTCACAGATGTTGACAGCCGTCTTGCTCCAGCATGTGGCAATAGACTTTGGTGAGGGAAGTAACTTATTCTTTATGGCCTGGTAACTGTGGGCTTCTACCCCAAATAAATGTGCTTTATAAAAGCCAACAGATTTCTTGTATTTTGCATCAGCATCCCTTTGGCTGACTAATACAAGCAGTTACTACCCTTACACAGATGGGTATGGTCTAGCCACTGCA
>JAQZBX010082706.1:0-13484 GCA_029593785.1 Cabassous unicinctus | reverse complement strand
TTTTTTTTTTTTTTTTAAACAGGGAACATAAAGGTACTTTGAGTTTTATTTCTTTCCAATCCGTATCTCACCTCCTTAATTTTTTCATCCATGGACTGGTGAGGATTCATGACTTAATTTTATTCTTTTATCTGGAACCCACACCTTTGCTGCACCTGTAGAACTATAAGCAAAACCACGGCCCCAACGGATAACAGTTGCCGGCTCCCATTGATTAGTTTCTAAGTTTAAGTACAAAATAGGCTGTTCTAATGGTTGTAATTTCTCTCCTGGCCAGTGTTTACTCATAGGTGTGCAACCATTTGCATCCTCATTCAAAAAATTGAGTGTGTATAGGGCTTTCATAAGTCTTCGCTTGGGGGTATCCACATATTCTCCTCCTCGCTGTTTTTCAAGCATAGCCTTTAGAGTTCTATTTTTATGTTCAATAATAGCTTGACCCGTGCTATTATAAGGAATACCTGTTACATGAGTAATATTATATCTTTGAAAGAATGTTCTACATTTAAGAGAAACATATGCAGGAGCATTATCTGTTTTGATGATTTTTGGAACTCCCATGTGAGCAAAGGCTTCCAGTAAATGAGTAATAACACTATCACCCTTTTCAGTAGGGAGGGCTGTAGCCCAAGATAGAGAAGAATAAGTATCTTCAGAATGATGAAAATGTTTTAATTTACCAAATTGAGGAAAAATAGTAACATCCATTTACCAAATATGATTAATAGTATCTCCACAAGGGTTTACACCAGGAGGCAAGGAAGGAGCATGAATGGCTTGACATTGGGCGCAATTTCGAATAATCATTCAAGCTTGCGCCCAAGTAATAGAATGGGAACGCTTCAAGCATCTCGCATTAGTGTGAAATTGATTATGTTCCAATTGTGCAGATTGAACAGTTCTGATGACGGAATCAATGCATCGATTACCTGCAGTAAGAGGGCCAAGTAATGTAGTGTGCACTCGTATGTGAGTGATAAAGAGAGGATGCTGTCTTTGCCAAATTAAATTTTGCAGCTGGTGAAATAAGGTATGCAATTCTGAATCTGATAAAGGAATATGAACAGTTTCTATATATTTCACTACAGCATAACAATATTGTGAATCTGTGACAATATTAAGAGCAATTTGTTGATCAGTTAATAACAATACGATTGCAAATAATTCTGCCTTTTGCACTGATGTAAATGGGCTTTGAACAGTCTTAGCAGATTGTGGGGACCAATAGCCAACTACCGAATTTATTGGCATCGGTAAAATATGTTTGCCCTTCAGGAATTGGGGAATCAATGACCTTTTTGGATAATATCCAATTTTGTAATTTCAGAAATTGAAAAAGTTAAATTTTAGGAAAATGATTATCTAATATGCCAAAATAGTCACTGGTAGCTATCTGCCAAGACTCATTTAACAAAATAGCTGGATCTATTTCTTTTTTTGTAAGAGGCAAAATTATTTCTTGCGGTTCCATTCCACATAGTTGTCGCAAATGTAAACGGCCTTTTATTATGATTTGCGCCATTTTATTTATATAAGTTTCCAATAATTTTGACTGTTTATTAGGTAAAAAAAATTCTATTCAATAATATGATTAGCCTGTGTTAAAATTCCGGTGGGAGAATAAAGAGTATGAATAACTAATATATGCAATTGCTCGAAAGAATCAATACGTTGCAATTGTGCTTCTTGAATAATATTTTCAATTATAATTAACTCCTGCAAAGCCTCAGGAGTTAAAGTACGATGACTATTTAATTGAGAATCACCCTCTAATGTTATAAATAAATGTTGAAGCATATAATTAGAAATACCACAGCTAGGTCGAAGCCAATTAATGTCTCCTAACAATTTTTGAAAGTCATTTAAAGTTTGTAAAGTGTCCTTTCTAATTTCTACCTTTTGTGGTTGGATAGTTTGTTCATCTAATTGAAAACCCAAATACTTCCAGGGAATAGAAAATTGCATTTTCTCAGTGGCGATAACAAGGCCATATGCTTTACAAAATTTTTGTACATCCATAAAAATTAGCTGTAATTGTTGCTCATTTTCTTGTGCTAGCAAAATATCATCCATATAATGATAACATATTAACGATGGATATTTCTTTTTAAGTTTATCAAGTGGTTGTTGTACAAAATGTTGACATAATGTGGGACTATTTAACATACCCCGTGGCAATACCTTCCATTGATACCGCTGAGTAGGCGATGCATTATTAAACTCAGGTATAGTAAATGCAAATTTTTCACAATCGGATGGCTGTAAATGGATGGTATAAAAACAGTCCTTTAAATCTATAACAATTAAAGGCCAATTTTTAGGTATTAACGTGGGGTTAGGTAATCCTGACTGAAGTGCACCCATAGGCTGAATTATTTCATTGATTTTTCTTAAATCAGTAAGCATTCTCCATTTCCCTGATTTTTTCTTTACGACAAAAACCAGAGAATTCCAAGGACTGGTAGTATGTTCAATATGCCCTAACTGTAGCTGCTCTGCAACGAGTTGATGTAATGCTTCCATCTTTTCTTTAGTTAAGGGCCACTGTTCTACCCATATTGGTTTATCAGTTTTCCATTTTAATGGCAGAGCATAATGACGAACAGTGGCCCCTATTCTAAATCCTGTAAGCTTGTATAGCCTAGTCCCCTACGATCACCAGGTTGTCTTTGAATTGCTTTATTGTCATTCTTTGTCTCTAAAAGGGGGTTAAATCCCATGTTTAATAGCATCTGCTTAGCAGGAGTGGAAATAGTTGGAATAGTTAAAGTAGCTCCCATTGCTGCAATAAATCACGTCCCCAGAGGGTAAGTGAAATGGGAGCGGTATAGGGTTGGATTTTCGCCTCTTGTCCATCAGGGCCATAACACCGAATAGGAGCAGGAGCTTGGCCAATCTCATTTAATGTGCCAAGTCCTACAAAAGTTGCTTTCACAGTATGCTGCAGCCATTCTGCTGGCCATTGCGCAGCAGTAATAATGGAAACATCAGCTCCTGTGTCCACTAATCCGGAAATAGTAATACCATCTTCAAAAACAACCTGAATAGTGGGATGATCCTGTTTAATGAAAGTTTGCCAAAAAACTTGATGGTTGGTAGTTCCAAAGCCACCTGTTCTTTTTTCTGATAAAGCCTTACCCTGCTGATAGGGTAAAAGTAATATCTGAGCGATGCGCTCCCCAGGTGCAAAAGTATGAGGTTGAGACACAGACATCACAATATAAATTTGACCTTCATAATCAGCATCAATAATTCCCAAATGTACTTGCACCCCTTTTATAGTCAAACTACTACGCCCAATAACCAACCCCACAGTCCCTGATGGCAAAGGGCCATAGATATTTGTAGGAATTTGAACAATGCCTTGTGATGGAAGTATAGTAAATTTATAGGGATTAAGTATCTCCAATGCAGCACTATCCTGTGTAGCATGAAATAAATCTTGCACTTTTATTCCTCCTCTCAGGAACTGAGTGCCTGATGCTCCTGACCAGAGCTGACTGGATATTGGTGAAGCACAGGTCGAAAAGGGCCCGTTTTTGGTTTCGGGCCCCGGGCCAGGCCCGTCATTCCGTTGCCCGAATTTCTCTCAGAAATAATATTACCAAATTTATCTTTAAGGGAATGGCACTCACTGCTCCAATGCCTACCCTTGCCACAATGCCTACATATCTCTGGTGGGGTAGCAGAAAATTGACCTTTAGTTTTTATAGGAGTACTTTTCATTTGCTGATGGCAATTCCACTGATAATGACCTATCTTTCCACATTCATAACATTTAACAGCGGGTCGTCTAGCCTGAGTCATTTGCAAAAAAGCTGAAGCTAATAAATTGGCATTAAAGGTACCAGAGCCCACATCACGGCATACATGTATGTAGTCTTCAATAGCACCTCCCTTCTGTTTTATTGGTAATAAGGCTTTTTGACAGTCAGCATTAGCATTCTCAAATCCCAACGTAAGCAGCAAAACAGACAGAGCTTCCTCATGAACAACCACCTTGCGAATAGCATCATGAAGACGAGCCAAAAAATCAGTATATGGTTCATTTGTGCCTTGAATTATTTTTGTAAAAGCCTTTTCAACTTCACCGGAGGAAGATAATTTAGACCAAGCCCGTAAGCAAATATCTTTTATTTGATCTAGTGCAGAATTTCCCAATTGGGCTTGAGCACGCAAAGGAGCAGCCGTACCGGTCCCAGTAAGTTCATCAAAAGTAGCTCCAGGTGGATTCCTTGCTGCATTGGCATGGGCTATCTGTTCTGCCTCATCCCTCCACCAAGATTTAAACTGTAAATATTGACCAGCTTCTAATACAGTTTTAGCCAAAGTTTCCCAGTCAATTGGGATTAGCAAATTTTCATTAGCATACGAACCCAAAAGACCCTGCACATAAGATGAATTTGGACTATAATTTGAGATGGAAGTTTTAAGAATTTTATAAAATTGAAATTCAATAGGGTCATGGTTGACATTAACACCACCTTGAGGATATTGAGGATCCAGAGGGAAAGGTTGTCTAGTAATAGGAAACAACAAGGCATCAGAGGAAGCATTACTAGAAGGGAATACCGGAGTCTCATTCAAATATGCATCAACAGGAAATTTAAAACAGTTACTGCGCGTCTTATACTGTAAATCAGCAGGGGAAGTATCCTTGGGAGGAGAAACATTAGTGGAGACAGGAAAGGCATTAACCTTACATTGAGCTTGAAATAAATTGTCCAACCTACCTGAAATTTTTTTCATTTCCAAAATTATGGAGGAGTTTCCACTATTCTTAACTTCTTCAGGAGGTGACAAAAAGGGGGCTAAGGAAGGATATTCAGGAGCTGGTGGCACAGGCCACTCTTCAGCCTCCTCAGAAAATATCTCCTGAGAAGAATGCTCTGGAGAATCTACAGGAATTGGAAACGTAGACACATCAATTTTAAGAGGGCCGGCATCCTGCGGTAAATCTTCGTCGCTCTGAAAAGTTCGTATAGCCAAAGCAATTTGCTGATAAGCAGCCCATACATCAGCCAAAACAAGTTCTCCATGTTGATGAGCTCGTCTAAGAGCCTTTCCCACATTCTGCCAGACTTTAGGATTTAACTGGTTTCGTTTTGAAGGAGAAAACCACTGACAATGCTGCTGTATCAAACGTAACAGCTCTCTTATGATATGTTCCTTAGTCCTCACCCCTGAACTATGAAGAAGAGATTTCAAAATCTCCTCATACTCATCAGTCTGAGACGGGGAATTACCCAAGATCTCTGCTTCTCCCAATGGCTTTGCGTACCAACCGCGCAGCACTTAAACACCCGTTCGGTCAACTCACCTAGAGTCCCTGTTCGGGCCCCACGTTGGGCACCATATGTTGTTGTCAGGTTGCGGCACAAAGGAAGAGTCAGACAAGTTGATGAATATGAAGCAGAGGGTTGCAGCTCACTCAGGCAAAACAGCCCCGAGATCACTGTGACCCTCACTTTTATTTAGCTTACAACAGTGCATAAATTCTTCCCCCAACAACCTTGGTTTCTCACTATGTTTCTCTTACTACAGCAAGAACACTGCCTTCTTTGGCAGTTTACCAAGGGGCATAAGTATAAACATTGTCTCTAGCCCTACATGCCTTAGTCTATCTAATATCTCAGCTTGGTGTGTGAGAACGCTACCTGTTATTGAGTTCCCAGACAATCTTTCTTGGGAATTCAGAGGGATTTTAGACAATAACATCTGTGTGGTGAGTTCATTTCGCTCTGCCTCCTCCCGCTGATATCTGCAGTAAGCAGTGTCCTTGGAGACATTTACTAATGTGTCTTTGCCAGCAAGCATGCCTGTTGAATGCTTAACCCTTTATGCTCTGACTCTCAGCATCTTCTCCAACAGTGAGTCAGTGGACATTCATTTATTTTTAAAAGTGTATATCAAGTATCAGTGATGTGATGGGAAATTTCTTTCTAGAACTGCAAAGATGGGGAAGTCCTGGTATTTTCCCCCAATTTACTTACAGTACATTTATAGGATAGACCATCTCTCAAGATCCACAAGGAGGGCTAGGATGGAATTTGAATTTTGGGCATTCTGAATCCATAAAGTAGGGAAATCACCTAGTCTGAACCTACTCATCAAACTGTGACCTAAAGTATAACAGTAATACCAAGCATTCACATGGTTGTATTCTCTACCACTCACTGTTCTTAGAGTCCACAGGTGTGAACTTATTTCATACTAATGACAACACTATAAGTCAGAGAGAGTCCTCTGTAGTTTACAGGTGAGTGAAGTAAGGCAAGGAGAGGTCAAATGAAGCATCCAAGAACACATGGCCAGTGAAGGGTGGAACTAGGACTCAAATGCTGGAGCTAGGCTGGAGTTAGCTATTTTCAATGCCACATGTCATCAAGGTAGGGTGAATCATGGGAGGAGAGAGGAGGGAAGAAATCTCTTCTAGCAGAGGGAACAGCCTATGTGAAGACTCAGTGACAAGGAGGCCTGAGATGGACTCTGAGTGGATAGTGTATGACCAAGTTGGGACAGACAAGAAAGGTTTTATTTTCTCCTAGTTGTCAGGCTCCTACCTACCCACTGCCTACAACTTTCTTAAACCTTTCCTCAAGTGTTTTCCACAATTTGCTGGTCCCCCCCCCCCTTTTTTTAAAGATTTATGTATTTATTTTTCCCCTCCCCCCTCGTTGTTTTGCACCTGCTATCTGCTCTCCGTGTGTTCTTCTGTGTCTGCTTGTCTTCTCTTTAGGAACCATAGTCAAATGAGAGGTTAGGGAGAAAGAAATATCCCATCACAGTTAGTTATCAATCCCTGCACTTCTGTCTCCCACAACTGATAATTTCTGTGAGGACAGGAAAAATTTCAATTCTTTTTTATTATATAATCTTACTCTCCTAACCACCAACTGCTACTTCAGCTGTTGCCATATTTTTCTTGTTGCCATGTTTAAATTCAAACGGGGCCCATAGAACTGAGCTATGTCAATGATGATGTCATACAAAGATTACTGGAAGCCTTGGTGCTCACTCAGATACCAACTGCTCTTCTGTGAGGTTGTTGATCTGAGATCTTCCTGTGGGAGAGTGACTTTGGCTACAGATTGATATTCAGGACTAAATCAGAGTTCCCAATTCAGGAGACAGTAGGGCATCACCTACAATTGGGAGGAGTGGTAAAATCTTTCAGAAACTGTTCTTTTAGGTTTACATTCACTCAGACAAAATGAAATAGCAATCTGGGAGGAAGAGACCTTTCTCTAAAACTTTAGGTGAGGATGGAAATAAAATTGTCTCTTATTAATGGGAGCTGGGACCTGAGAGGTCTAATTTTACCTTTCTAGATTTTGCCTAATTTCTCTGAGACCTGATTTATCTTGGGCCAAAGCAAAGATGAAGGATTTGGGGTAAGGGGATAAAGCTCACTGAGGCTTTCACTGAGAAAGTTTTTCTTGCCACTCAGTAAACAACAAAATTGTGTAATATGAAGGAATAAATGAAGGAATAAATCAGTGAGCAAATGAAAGAATTCTATTGAGTCTGAGGGGTTTCCCCTATTTCCAGCACATAGGGGAAGAAAGTGATAACAGCATGAGAGAGAGTTTTGTAGTGCCCATGTTTGCTTAGTATAGGCTCAGAAATGTTATTCAGTTATGAATTTTGAGATCTAACTGATTTGTGTGGATGAAAAGCAAAGTGGGAAACTGTGGCAGAGGGGTGTGAGACAGAGGAGCAGAGTGGTTAGGAAGATTTGTACTTCATTGTTATTACATTTTCTAATGATATTGACTGTATATTTTGAGAATTTAAGAAAGGAATAAAATTTATAAAGTTTTATGGGATTGAGTGGTATGATGGAGCCAGTACCACATATTCACCTCAGGCAGAAGGTTTCTCCCTCTCTAGCTCCAAGGAGATCCTTCTCATTTGTATTTTTCAGAGAGATAGTGATGGCATCAATAAGCAATTGGTTCTGAGGCAGATGGACAATCTCTACACTACTATCATGAAAAAGGAAAGCCTATGAAGCACAGATATACTGCAGGGGTTGGGCAGAGGCTGGGCAGAGGCTAGCTCATGACTTCCAACTCCCTGAAGACCTTTTGATCAAAATTTTCTTTTTCCTTGAAAGCAGTGAAGTTAATTTCTCCTATGTTCAGTTTAATGTAAAAGCCTAGAGGGCAGTAGGGTGAGTTTTCAACTACAGCACATAGGGGAAGAAGGTGATAACAGCATGAGAGAAAGAGTTTTGTAGTGCCCATGTTTGCTTAGTGAATTGCCGATCATGTCCAGCTACTTCCTTATCTCTAGACATGCACATTCAATAGGTAATTCAATAATAACTTCATTAACTCTCATAAAAATATTTTCAGTCATTTCTAGGTATGGAGATCAGAAGAGGTCACTCTCCAAATAAGAAGCAGGAGATCTGCTGGGTCTGGCTTTTGTACAGTCTGTGGTCATGCTCTTCATCCAATGGATAAAATCTTTCTGCCTATTTAGAAAATATCCAACTCTTCTGCTCTACATTCCAAGTTTATGAAAGCTCCACGGATTTTATTAGAGTAGTCCTTGTGCCTCAAGAGGCTCATGACTTGAGGATTGTGGGGTTCTGGGTATATGTATTTTCTACAAGATCTTCAGGCAATTCTGATGTCAGAGAGAGATGCCATTTTAGAGGACTCCTTGGGTCTCTAGCACAGCTGTTGCAGGTTCTCACCTGTTCCACTGTCTTGCACAGACTAGGATGGAGATTTAAGAAGACCATGGGGCTAATCTGCAATGATTTCTTGCAGCAAACCTGCCCTGGTAAGGCTGAGGGATTTTCAGGGTTCCTCTGCTACCATCAGTAGCTGTGAACAAACTATCCTCTGTTTGGGCAAAAGAACTGTCAAAATGAACTCAAAACACACTCCAGATGTAACTTAATAGTCATGATCCCAGTGACTTTGTGACCCTGGGGCTTTGAGATTGACAGAAATCAAAGACACTATCCTTCTCCCAGGGAATCTGCATCACACCAACATCTCAGATTCATTCTAATTATTCATTCCTTCTCAGCAGCTTCTCTGTTAAAAGACACTGAAGGGCAAAGTTAGTCTCCTTAACCCTGTCAATCTGCCACTTATGAGTGGGGCAAGGAGCTACTTCAACTACACCCTTAAAACTGGAGGAACCACAGCTCATGGTGCCAGATGAATAGAGAAAAAAAGAGGAGATAATTCAGAAATGTCCAGTTGTAAAGGTGCCAGGGACCAGAGTAATCTGAGCCCACAAAGTTGGCTCAAGGTGAAATGCCTTAAACTTTCCTGAACTGGGCCCATTTCTATTTCAAAGGAGAAAGTTTTTGCCCTGTATTTATTAAACTGGTCTGGGAGTACCCTTTGAATGATAATATGAACTAACCTCTAGAGATTTACAGTTTATGAACAGTCAAGGAGACTCTGCCAAATCCCATCCTGGACTTCTTAAAAGTCAAATAACCAATATTATTTGTCTTCCAGCTCTTCAGCTGATCTGCTACCTTGGAAAGTCATTTCACTGGAGATCGAAGACTTCTCAGTCTGGAAATACTTCTTGGGTTCTATTTCTCACAGCTGGATTTCCCAGATACTGCTTGTTGCAGTTGGGCAGTTTGATGTAATTATTAATTCCAAAAATATAATTGTATCATGCTTGTAAACTGATCTGTTAATCTGGGCATGATTAAGTTATGATTAGGGTGTTGACTGGGCCATGTCAGTAGGGCATTGAGCCCCACCCCTTGGTGGGTGGGGAATCAAATATTAAAGGCAAGGCAAAGAACAGAGTTGAAGCAGTTTTTGAGAAGCAGTTTTGACATTGGAGAGAAGGCCCCAGGAGAAGAGAAGTGAGCCATTCGCCTGATCATCTACAGCTGATCTTGTGGAGGAAACAGGAGCTAAGCCTGGAAACTTACGCCTGGGAAGAAAGGAACCCATGAAGCCTGAACCCTGGCAAGTGTCGGCAGCTGTCTTGCTCCAACACGAGGCAATGGACTTTGGTGAGAGAAGAAACTTAACGCTTTATGGCCTGGTAACTGTGGACTTCTACCCCAAGTAAATACCCTTTATAAAGACCAACCCATTTTTGGTATTTCACATTAGCACCCCTTTGGCTGACTAATACACTGCTTTATTACAGAAGTTAGGAACAAGATCAAAAGAGTTTGGAGCATAGTGCCTGAAATCTTAGTGTTTCTTGAGAATGGAATGAGTTTTACGGTAGGCACTCTTTTCTGTATCCTTTTCATGTTTGTCTTGAAATCCTCACAAAGACCTTCTCAGGTAAGGAACTGATGGGACGTACATAAATGCAACTTTGAATTTGAGGCACTTTGCTTTTGAAGTGAACATACAATATTTTCCACTCAAGACAATCTAATTTTTAGTTTGGCTTTATGAAGTATGATTATATAATACACTAAGCTTTGTACTTTGTGAGAGTTTGCCCTTCAGAGATGGCTTGCAGGGAGGTTTGGACACAGATTTCTCCTTTTTAATATTTTTATTATTTTTTTTTAATTTCTGAAATTTACACTTGATCCACCAAGCAACAACTTTTCTCCCCCTCATTCCCCTGATAATCTCCCCTGATAGTCTCTCTTCTATTTCTGTCTGTATCAATTTGTTATATTTATGTACTTCATGTCAGTGAAGTCATACAGTATTTGTCCTTATGAGCCTTCCTTATTTTACTCAACAAAGTTTTCAAGGTTCATTCATGTTATAGCATGTCTCATAACTTAATTACTACCTACAGCTGAATAATATCCCATTTAGCATTTTAACCACATTCAATTAATTCATTAAATTAATTATGTTGATGGGCATTTAGTTATTTCCTCCTTTTGGCTATTGCAAATTATGCTCCTATGAACATTGGTGTACAAGTATCAGTTTGAAACCCTCTTTTAAATTTATTTGGGTATGTATCCAGGAGTGGAATCCCCTTGTTAAAATAATGTTCATCCTTGTGTGTATGAAGTGGTATCTCTTTGTGATTTTAATTTGCTTTTCCTGGTGGCTAAAGATGTTGAGTTCTTTTCATGTGCTTATTGCTGATTTATATATCCTCTTAGGAAAAATGTTTCTTCAAGAACTTTCACTTTATAAATGAGCTGTTTTTCTTTTTGTTGTTGAGTTGTAAGAGTACTTTATATATTCTGAATATTAAGCCCTTAACAGATGTGTTATGCAACCATTTTTTCCCATCCAAAATGTTGCCTTTTCAGTTTCTTAATAATGTCCTTTGATGTACAAAAGTTTTAAATTTTGTTGAAGTCCTTGTTATTGACTTTTTGTTGTTGTCCATGCTTTTGCTTTCATATCCAAGAATCACTGCCAAATCCTAGGACATGTTTTCCCCTATGTTTTCCCCTATGAGTTCTTTAATTTGATCTTTTATATTTAGGTCCTTGATCCATTTTTATTTAATTTTTGTATGTGGTGTGAGGTAGGGACCCAAATTCATTCTTCAGCATGGGGACATATAGTTTCCTCAGTATCATTTATTGATGAGACCATTCATTCTCTCATGTAGTGTACTTGGTGCTCTTGTCAAAAATCGATTGGCCACAAATGTGTAGGTTCATCTCTGGATCTTCAATTCAATTCCATTGGACTATCTATCTATTTTTATGTAAGTACCCTAATGTTTTGATTACTATGATTTGTGTTAAATTTTTTAATTGAAGAAGCATGAGATTAAGTTTTGAAATTGAGAAGCATGTGATTTCCAACTTTTCTTTTATTCAACATTGCTTAGGCTGTTACGGACCCCTTGTCATTCCATATGAATTTGCAAATTGGCTTTTTCCTTATTGCAATGAAAGTCTACTGAAAGTTTGATAAAGATTAATCTAATCTGGAGATTTCACTGGAGATTATTGACATTTTAATACTGTTATGTTTTCAAATCTAAAAACACAGATATCTTGCCATTTATATAGGTCTACTTTAATATTTTTCTGCTGAGTAATGCCATTTTCAGTATAAGTTCCTTATTTCCTGGGTTAAATTTATCCCTAGACATGTTACATTTTAGATGCTATTGTAAATGAAATTTTCTTAGTTTCCATTTCAGATTATTCATTGCTAGTATATAGACACACAACTGATTTGTGTGTCTTAATCTTGTATCCTGCAACTTTCCTTATTTGATTTATTAGCACTACTTGTGTTCTTGAGGGTTCTTCTTGATTTTCTACATAAAGGAACAGGTGATCTTTGAATAGAGATTGCTTTACTTTCATTTCAATTTGAATGCTTTTATGTATTTATGTATGAATGTATGTATGTGTGTATTTTTGCCTAAATGTTCTATCTAAAATTTCCAATAAAATGTTGTATGGTAATAGTGATAGTGAGGATCCTTGTGTTCTTCCTGGACTTAGGGGGAAAGATTTCAGTTTTTTAGTCTTTGAACATTGAATAGGATGTTAGTTCTGGGTTTTTTATATACTCCCTTTGTTATGTTGAGAAATTTCACTTCTTTTCCTATTTTTCTGAGAGTGTTTATAAAGAAAGCGTGGTGGATTTTGTCAAGTTCCTTTTCTTGTCAATCTGTATGATCATATGCTTTTTTTTTTTTTTTTTTTTTTTTTTTACTTCATTTAGGTAATGAGACATATTATATTGATTTTGTTCATACTGAACCAACCTTGTATACCTGGGATAGATCCCAATTGATTATGTTCTATAATTTCTTTTAATGTGCTATTAATTTGGTTTGCTATTATTTTGTTGAAGATGCTTGCATCTATATTCACAAGAGAAACTGAGCTGTAACTTTCTTCTCTTTGGTAGCAGGGTAATGCTGGTCTCATAGAATGAGTTAGGAATTCTTTCTTCCTCTTAAGTTTCTTGGAAGATTTTGAGAAAAATTGGTGATAATTTTTCTTTGAATGGTGGATAGGATTCACCAGTGAAACCATATGGTCCTGGAATATTCATTGTAGTGAGGGTTTTGATTATTTACACAAGTCACTTTAATATAATTCTATTGAAATTTTCTATTTTGTTTGAGTCAGTCTAGTGTATTTTCTAAAATTTTGCCATTTCATCTAGATTTTCTACTTTGTTGATTTACAATTTTTCTTAGTATTATCATAATTCTATGTGAAAGATCAATAGTAACATCTCCACATTCATTTTTTATTTTAGTTACACTTGTCATCTTTCAGTTTTTCTTTGTTAGTGTAGATAAAGATTTCTCAATTTTATTGATCTTTTTAAAAACCAACTCTTGTTTCTATTGATTGTCTCAATTATTTTTCTATTCTATCCATTAATTATCTCCACTGTAATTAGTATTATTTCCTTCCATTTGCTAACTTTGAATTTAATTTCCTCTTATTATTCTAGTTCTTCAATATATGAAATTAGGCTACTGATTTCAGATCTTTCTTCTTTTTGAATGTAGTCATCTACAGCTGTAAATTTCCCTCTATACACTGCCTTTGTTGCATTCCATACATT
>JAQZBX010082705.1:0-13486 GCA_029593785.1 Cabassous unicinctus | reverse complement strand
GAAATTTAAGGAACATATGGTATGCATAAACCTAAAGAAAATATGGCTAATGTAAGTAATTCCTTGACAGTAATAACATTGGATGTTAATGGATTAATCTCTCCAGGTAAAAGATGAAGATTGGCAGAATGGATAAGGAAATATGACCCATCTATATGCTGTCTACAAGAAATCCACCTTACCTCCAGGGACACAAGAAGGCTGAAAGTGAATGGTTGGAGAAAAAGTTTACATGCAAACAATAACCAAAAAAGGGTGGGAGTAGCTATACTAATATCAGGAAAAAAATAGAATTTAAATGCAAAACTATTGTATGAGGGAAAAAAAGGCCACTATATATTAATAAAAGGGATAATCTATCAATGAAAAAGAACAATCATAAAGATTTATGCACCTCAAAATACATGAGGCAAACACTGGAAAATCTAAGTGGAAAAGTAGATGCCTCTACAATTATAGTATGGGATATTTTTTTTCTTTTTTCAAACAATATAACACGTTTTATTTTATTTATTTATTTTTTTATTGTGGGTAAAAATCAAATTTTTCACAATACATATCAATATTTGTAAAATGACATATAAATATATATGCATATATGTGCATTTGTTTACATAAATGTTATTTGTTTATATATATATATATATATATTTTAAAGGTGCTTAGATTACCTAAATATTACTCAGAAATTACAGGGATTCCCATGTTCCCCACCTCCCACACCTCCAACAACATCCCACACCACCATTCCTCATCCGTGTGGTACAACACCCGCAAGGGATATACATGTCCTGGGGTCTTGTCACTGAGCATAGACCACAGTTCACATCACAGACCACACTGTCTCCCACCCAGTTCTGCATGGTATATTCTGATGGAAAATGGCCTACATCCGTCGCCGCTACACCATTCAGGACAACCCCCAAAGTCATCCAAGTTACTATAGCTTTAAAACAAAATTGCTGCCTCTTTGGACTTAAAACATGTTCTTATGCTATTTATTTAATCAAATGGCCTACATCCGTCACCGCTTCGCCACTCAGGACAACCCCCAAAGTCCCAAAAAAGCCCCAGTATTTCAATTGCCCCTCCTCTCCCTGCCCCAAAAATGTCCAGTGGCCACCGGCTCCACCTCACTGTTACAATTTCTTCCATTGCTTGAATCACAATATGTCTACATCAGAACACCACCAAGTCCACTCTAGTCCACAGCTCCTCCCCCAATCCTGAGGGGACTTGGAAGGTGATGTCCACTCCACCTCCAAGTGAGAGAGGGCTTATATCCCATGGATATAGTGGATGGGATTATCTTGCCTTCAGCTGCAGGCCCTCTCCATTCCCTGGGATGGCCGTTGCCCATCGTCGTCTCCTCACCAGGTTACTTGGATGAGTCCATTGAGCTGTAATAGTATGGGATTTTAATGCACCATTATCACCATTAGACAGAACATCTCAACAGAGAATCAATAAAGAAACACAGACCTTGAATAATACACTAGAGGATCTGGACCTAATAGTCATATAAAGAAGTTTACACCTAAATAGAGGAGAATATATATTCTTCTTAAGTGCACATGGATCATTCTCCAGGATAGACCACATGGAAGGCCACAAAGCAACTCTCAATGAATTTAAAAAGATCAAAATTATACAAATTAATTTCTCTGAACACAATGGAATGAAGCTGGAAATCAGTAAGAGCAGATTACCAGAAGGCAGAAAGATATGGAAGTTAAACAGCACACTTTTATACAAACAGTGGGTCAAGGAGGAAATTGCAAAAGAAATCAGTAAATACCTTGAAATAAATGAAAATGACAACAGAAAGTATCAATACACATGGGATGTGGTAAAAACTGTTCTGAGAGAGAAATTCATGGACATGAAATGCCTATAATACCAAAGGAGAAAGAGCTAAAATAAAAGTCCTAACAGCACAACTGGAGGAATTGGAAAAATAAAAACCAGGTAACCCCAAAGAAAGTAGAAAGAAGGAAATAACAAAGATTAGGACAGAGCTAAATGCAATTGAAAATAAAGGAGGATTCGAAAAAATAAACAAAGCCAAAAGCTGGTTCTTTGAGAAGATTAATAAAATTTAAAACCCTTATCTACGCTAGCAAAGATAAGAAGAGAGAATATGCAAATACATAAAATAAGAAATGAAGAAGAGTATATCACTACTTAATCCACAGAAATAAAGAGTACCATAAGAGGATATTTTGAAAAATTGTATAGCAATAGGATGGATAATTTATATCAAATGGAAAAATTCCTAGAACACTCAAGCAGCCTACATTGACAAAAGAAGAAATTAAAGAACTTAACAGAACAATCACAAGTAACAAGATTGAATTAGTCTTCAAAAACCTCCCAACAAAGGACAGTCCAGGACCAGATGACTTCGCAGGTGCATTCTACCAAACATTCCAGGAAGAACTAACACCAATCCTGCTTAAACTCTTCCAAAAAAGATAAATGGTGGGAAAATTGCTAACTCATTCTATGATGCCAACATCACACTAATACCAAACCAAAGACTCCACAGGAAAGGAAAACTAGAGACCAATCTTTCTAATGAACTTAAATGCAAAGATCCTCAACAAAATACTTGCTAATCATTTTCAACAACACATCAAATGAATTATACAACATGACAAACTGGATTTCATCCTTGGTATGTGAGGATGTTTCAATCAATCAATGTAATACACCGCACAAACAGATAAAAAAAAAAATCACATGGTCATTTCTATAGATGCAGAAAAAGCATTCGACAAAATGAAGCACAATTTCCTGATAAAAACAATTCAAAATATCAGAATAGAAGGAAACTTCCTCATAATGATAAAAGGTGTATAGGAAAAACTCACAGCTGACATCATATTGAATGTTGAAATCCTAGAAGCTTTCCCTCTAAGATCTGGAATAAGACAAGGATGCCCACTATCGCCGCTATTATTTAAATTTGTGTTAGAAGTACTTGCTTAAGCACTAGGCAAGAAGTTGTAAAAGGCATCCAAATTGGAAAGGAAGAAGAAAAAATTTCACTATTTGCAGAGGACATGATCCTGTATGTAGAAAGCCCTGAGAAATCTACAACATAGCTTCTAAAACTTACAAATGAGTTCAGTAAAGTGACAGGTAATAATATCAATGTGCAGAAATCAATAGCATTTCTGTACACCAATAATGAGCAAACTGAGGAAGAAATCAAGAAAAAGGTCCCTTAACAATATCAACTAAAAGAATCAAATACCTAGGAAAAAATTTAAAGTTGTAAATGGCTTATATGCAGAAAACTGCACAACACTGTTAAAGGAAATCAAGAAGATATAAATAAATGGAAGAATATTCCCTGTTCATGGATAGGAAGACCAAATATCATTAAAATGTCTGTATTAGTCAGGGTTCTCTTGGGAAACAAAATCAAAAGGAGGTATCTGTCAATAATATGAGATTTTAAAAGAGTCATTCACACGACCGTGGGGAAGCACAAGTCCAGGTTCTGCAAGCAGGCTGCAAACCAGGGACTCTGATGAAATGTCCTTGATGAGTTTCTGGGAGAAATTGCCTGTTCAACAACAAGCTGGAAAATTCTCTCTGAATGTTGAAATCACTTCCCCTTTTAAGTCATTCAACTGATTGGATAAAAGTGTCACCCATTGATGATATAATCGCCGTGATTGATGCAGATGTAATCAGTCATCCACGCAGTAAACTCACTGGTAATCAAATTCCATAAATGCTCTTGTATTATAATTAGCCCAGTGCTTGCCTGAACAAACACCAGGAAACAATTACCAGGCCGAGTTGACACATTAACCTAACCATCACAATGTCTATCCTTCCCAAACTGATTTACCGATTTAACACAATCCCAATAAAAATTACCACAGCATTTTTTTACTGAATTGGAAAAGCTAACTATGAAATTTATTTGGAAGGCCAAATAGCCAAAGACATATTTAAAAAGATAAATGAATCAGAGGAATCACACTACCTGACTTTAAAACATACTACAAAGCAACAGAAGTCAAAATTTCATGGTATTGGCTCAAGGATAGACATACTGACAAATGGAACCAAATTTAGAGTTCTGATATAGATACTTGCATGTACAATCAACTGATATTCAAGAAGGCCATCAAGCCCAGCCAACTGGGAGAGAATGGCCTCTTCAACAAATGGTGCTTGGAGAAGTGGATATCCATATACAAAAAAATGAGAGAGGAATATCACCTCATACCATAATATGAAAATTAACACAAGATGGATCAAATATCTAAAGATAAGAGGCAAAATCATAAAGATCTTGGAAGATAATGTAGGCAAGCATCTACAGGATCTTTTATTAGGAAATGAGTTCATGAGCTTTATACCCAAAATATGAGCAAACAAAGAAAAAATAGCTAAATGGGACGTCCTTCAAAATTAAAAACTTTGCACCTCAAAGGATTTTGTCAAGAAAGTGGAAAGGCAGTCCATTGAATTGGAGAAAATATTTGGTAAATAAATATTAGATAGGGGCCTAGTATCCAGCTTATATAAAGAAATCCTACACTTCAAAAAGAAAAAGATAAAAATACCATTTTAAAAATGGGCAAATGATTTGAATAGACTCTTCTTCAAAAAAGAAATACAAATGGCTGAAGAGCATATGAAAAGATAACCAACATCACTATTATTAGTGAAATGCAAATCAAAACCAAAATGAGATATCATCTTTTACCCATCAGACTAGTGGCAATTAAAAAAACAGAGGACTGCAAGTTTTGGAGAGGATGTGGATGAATGGGAGCCCTTATCCACTGCTGGTGGGAATGTAGAATTGTGCAGCCATTGTGGAAGATAGTTTGGCAGTTACTCAGGAAGCTAACTATAGAACTGCCATATCATCCTGCAATCCCACTGTTAGGTGTTTACCCAGAGAATTGAAAGCAGGGACACAAACACATATATGCCTGCCAATGTTCATAGTGGCAAAATTCCCTATTGCCAAAAGGTGGAAACAACCTAAATGTCATCAAGAGATGAATGAATAAACAAATTGTGGTATATACATACAATGGAATATTACTCAACTATAAAAAGAATGCAATATTAACACATGGGATAAAACAGATGAATCTTGAAAACCTTATGTTGAGTGAACTAAGCCAGGAAGTGAAGAACAAATATTACATGACCTCACCGATATGAATTAAGAAGTTGAGCAGACTCACAGAAGAAGAGTCTGGAAGATAGGTTTACTGGAGATAGAAAGGGAGAAGAAGGTTGTGAGTCAATTCCCACATGGGCAAAATCTATGATAAGTTGCAAGGGTGTAGATGTGCTGTGGATGGTCATAGCAGTGGTGCAGTGATGCTATTGGGCTGGGGAGTACTGGGCTGTAAAGTGGGTAGAATGGGGAGGGTAGGTTGGGCTGTCCATGGAACTGGGGGATGGTTGGGGGAGGGAGCAGAAGAACTATAAGGATTTGTGGGTATATGGTTGAAATCACAACATTGGGAATCTTCTTTTGGCAAATATGGCAAAGAAGGGTTCCTGGTTTAAGGTGTTGGATGTGGGGGGCATGTGGGACAGGGCACACATGGACAGGCTTCTAGGGAGTGTGTAGTGTTCAACTTTTTTAGTGTATTTTATCAGTGTGTGGAGACTCACATAACGAGGGGAAACTCCCATCCTGGGGAGTTCTGTTATGATCTCAGAGAAAGGAGTGAGAGTCTTGAAAGCATAGGCAATTCCTAGTGGGAGAGGACAGGCCAGTATGTCAAGCCCTCAACATTGTTGCAAACAACTATAAATCTCATCCTTCAATGAGTTAATCTTGGTGGTTACCATGGGTTCTGAGGGGAGGTGGAGGGAGGAATAGAATAAATGGAACATGGGACATTTTTGGGGTGATAGAATTGTTCTAACTGATCTTGCAATGATAGATATAGACCATATTAAACAGCATCAAAATCCTTAAAAGTGTGTGGTCCAGAATGTAAACCATAATATACATCATTGAACATGGTGAGTAGCAAATTCTCAATATTTGTACATCAATTGTAACAAATGTACATCCACAGGTAACGTGTTATTAATAGAGGAAAGGGGGAAAGGGGCAGGATGTTGGGTATATGGGAATCACCTATATTTTGTATGTGACTTTTCTGTAACCTAAACCTTCTTTGAGGACAAAATTAAAAAAAAAAATAAGACACTAGTGGAATAAATGGAAGAAAATGTCACTGTACATACAAGACAACAGATCTTACGTTGATGAAAGACATAATGTCAAAAACATTTTTAATTTTATATTTATTAATGTTATTTCAAACTTAATTTTTTTGTATTTTATTTTTTATGTTTACAACTCTAATTATATCATTTTCCTATTAATTGTATTCAGTTATTTTGTTGGCTTCAATTTAGAAATTGTTTTGGATCACAGAAGGGTTACAGCTGTGTTAGGGGTGGATCATTGGTGTGGGGTGTCAGAGACGGGGGATGCATGGGAGAAGGTTTACCTGGGGCATACCTATAATGCATATGAATGTGTTCAAGTGTTCATGGGGCATTGTCACAGTTGGTGCAGTTTCACACAATAAACAAAAGAATACCAAATTCCCTTCCTGGGGAGCTCTGCTACAATCTCTAATAGGACAGCATGAATCACCTGAGTATAGGGGTAGTGACTAGTGAAGAAGGATGGACCATTGATGGGCACTTAATAGTGATGACTGTACTTATGAGCCTTTACTTTTGAAATTGAAAGTTAGCCAAGTAGTAGAGGGTTCCTAATAGTTACCTCCTGAAAGCTTCCTTGTTGCTCAAATCTTGTCTTACTCTAAGCCAAACTCAGGATCATATAAATTCACTACCTTTCCCCAGTGACATGACTCCTGGGGATGAACCTTCCTGGCACCAAGAGATTACTACCAAGCAGCAACTAGCAATGCAACTGGGAAAAGACCTTGACCAAAAGTGGGTAAATGTAAAAACAAATGAATTTATAGAGCTAAGAGATTTCAAAATGAGTTGGGAAGTCATTGCTGAGGTTATGCTTATGCATACTGTGGTAGTTTGGCATTGTTTATGAATTCCAAAAATAGATATTGGATTATGTTAGTAAAATGGTCTGTACCTGGGCATAATTAAATTATAATTAGGTCTTTGATTGGGCCATGTCAGTAAGACAATGTGTCTCTGCCTCCTTGGTAGGCAGAGAATCACAGATAGAACTACATGGCAGAGCAGAGGAGTTAGTTGGACTTTTAATGCTGGAGCCCACAGAGAGCACAGCAGCTGAGGCTGGAAAGAAATGGAGTTCAGGGAAGAGAGGAACCCAAGAAACCTGAATTCTTGGCCGATGTTGGCAGCGACCTTGCCCTGACACATGGCAATAGACTTTGGTGAGTGAAGTAACTTATGCTGTATGGCCTGGTAACAGTAAACTTCTAACCCAAATACATGCCCTTTTAAAAAGCCAACATGTTTCTGGTATTTTACATCAGCACTCCTTTGGCTGACTAATACAGAATTTGGTATCGCAGAGTGGGGAAATGCTTTTGTAATTACCAAAATGTTGGAATGGTTTTATAAATGGGTAAGGGGTATTATTTCAGAGAAATTGTGAGATGTTTGGTAGGAAAGACCTACAGTGCTTTGAAGAGACTGTCGATAGGAACATGAATGCTATAGAGTATTTTTGCGATGATTTAGAAGTAAATGATTAAACTATTTTTGGAAATTGGAGGAAAGTTGATCCATGTTTTAAAGTTGTAGAGAACATAGAAAGTTTAACTCCTAGTGTTCCATGGAAGGCAGAATTTGAAATCAGCAAGTCTGGGCATGTAGCTGAAAATTCTCCAAAGTAAACACAGAGAAGCATAGCTTGGCTTATGCTTGCAGCTTATAGGAAAATGCTAGATGAGAGAGAAAATCTGAGGACTGAATTGTTGGGTACAAAGAAAAGAGAAATTAATTCCATAAATTCCAAGCCTATGGAAATCAAGTTCCCAGATGATAGTGTCCCATCTGAGGACGTTTCTAAACTTGGGACTTGTAAATCAAGATTGAAAATGCAGTTATCTAAGAAAGCCTTGTGGAAAGTCTTACTGACTGTTGGCTTGGACCCTGCTTCTTGCATGCTAAACCAACAAACTTTTTGATAGAGCTGGATAAACAAAATCACTGTCAGCCTGGAATAAAAGAGACATGGAAGGGAGAGATTAAAGGGGAAATGACTTCAAAAGGAAAACCAAGGAAACTTAGATCTGGAATTAAGACGTTGCCTTGGGCCAAGAGAGCAACCCTACCCATGTGTACAGAGAGGGTGAGTTTGCCCCATCAGTTGAAGAGGGTAGATGTTCCCACCCTATGTTTGGGGAGAGTTTTGCCACCCCAGGGTACAGAGAGTTTGGAGCACATTCCTCATGATTAGGGTGGTTAAGGTCAGCACCCCATAGGTCTGAGAATGGTTCACCTCTCCCCGATGGATTAGTGAAGGCCAGGTGGTCAACTCATTGTTATGAGAGGGTTGAGCCTGTATGCCAATGGTTAGGGAGGATGTTGTCTTCACTGTGCTGTATGAGGGGGGTTAAGTCTCTAACTCAAAGTTTGGGTAAAGTGTGTGAATCACCCCAATGGTCTTGGAGGGTGAGGTCTGGAGCTTGGTTGACACACAGCTGCTTGATGAGGGTTGAAGCAAGAAAATGGCCATTGTGCAAGCCTGTCAAAATGTGGTTCCTTATGAGGTCCCAGAGAGAAGAAACCACCATCTTGAGTGATTCTCAGACTTTGAAATTTAATGAAGAATGCCCTGCATATTTATGGAAACATAGAGGACCCATGACTCATGTTTCCCTCTCAATTTCTCCTTATGATAATGCAAATGTTTATTCTTTGAGTGCCCATTTGTGTATTGGAAGCAAGTAAATGATTTTGTAAGTTTCAGAGGTCTACAGCTAAAAGGAATTTTGTCCCAAGACAAACTGTATTTCCATACACTGATATTGATATGATTCTGTATTTAGCATTACTGATTTAAGTTTTTTTTTCTCTTCATATTTTAATGTCTTTTTAGAATTGGGAGGGTGGAGTGTGGCAGTATGGTATTGCTTGTGAATTCCAAAAATAAATATTGGATTATATTTGTAAACTGGAGTGTACCTGGGCATGATTAAATTATAATTAGGGCTTTGATTGGGCCACATCAGTAGGACATTGAGTCCCTGCCCTCTTGGTGGGCAGGGACTCACAGAAAAAACTACATGGCAGAGCAGAGGAGTTAGTTGGGCTTATAATGCTTGAGCCTGGTAAGTAAGCACACAGAGAACACAGCAGCTGAGCCTGGGGAGAAAATGGAGCCCTGAGAAGAGACGAAGCCAAGAACTCTTCTTGGCAGATGTTGGCAGCCATCTTGTCCCAACACGTGGCAATAGACTTTGGTGAGGGAAGTAACTTATGCTGTATGGCCTGGTAACTGTAAACTTCTACCCCAAATAAATAATCTTTATAAAAGCCAACAGATTTCTGGTATTTTTCACCAGCACCCCTTAGGCTCACTAATACACACATCCCAGCAGGATCTTATTGACTGCCAAAGTAAATATTGCTTCCAATAGCAGTGTTGATGAGGGCTCTGGAGACCTCCAGACACTATAGGCAGGACAGATGTCTTATGAGTTTGGGCTATCCATGTAACAGTTGGATCCTGAATCTCAAGAGATTTGCAACACCTACCCTCCAGTTCACTGGCCTCACTCAGGACAATTAAGAAGGAGATGAAGATGGATAAAGACCATCTCAAGGAAGAGAGTGAGTCTGCAACTGTAAGCAATATATTCCTACCCATTTACTCCATGGGATCTAAGCTCCCACTCAATTAGAGGTGGAGTGGGTATAGCAGTTTGATATTTTTTATGAATTCCAAAAATAAATATTGAACTTTGTTTTTAAATTGGTCTGTTCCTCTGGTACATTAGATTATATTGGATGCAGAAGTTTCATTCTTACATGATTAATTTATGATTAAGGGTTCGATTGGGCCTCATCAGTAGAAGGTTGAGTCCCAACCCCTTGTTGAGTGGGAATTCACAGAGAAAAAGACAAAGCATTTGAGTTAGTTGGAGTTTTTGTCCTGGCACCCCAGGACATAAACAAACAGAGAAACAGATATGTGAGAAAAGAGAGAAGGTTCTGTTAGACACAGAAGATGCCCCAGGAAAAGAGATGAGCCATTCCTCTAATACTCTACAGCTGACCTTGTGGAGAGAACAAAGGCGCTAAGCCTGGAGAGAAATGAGTCCTGGGAGAGAGAAAAGACTCATCCCAGCATGAAGCTGATATTGGAAGAAGTTGGGATCACAGAGACAAGAGAGAAAGAGAAAGGCTGAACCCTTGCATACATCAGCAACCATCTTGCTCCAGCTTATTGTAACAGACTTTCATGAGGAAGTAAACTATGCTTTATAGCCTGGTAACTATAAGCCTCTAACCCAAATAAATACCCTTTAAAAAAGCCAACAGATTTCTGGTACTTTGCATTGGCACACCTTTGGCTGACGAAAACAGTGGGCATCACCATCACAGAATCCTCAGGATTTGGGAATGAACAATGGACATGTGTAGACTTACTGTTATCCTACTATAGACTTATTGTGATTCTAGCAGTGGAAGAACTTTTATCATTGTTGTGGAGGCAGTGGCCACTGAAGATTCTGAGGGGATGGAAAGGGAAAAATAGCTGTAATTTGAGGGCATTTTCAGGACTTGGGAATTGTCCTGAATGACATTGTAATGACTGATACAGGCCATTATATATCTTATAATAACTTACAAAAATGTTTGGAGAGAGTGTAAACTACAATATAAACTATAATCCAAGCTTAGTGTCAATGCTTCCAAAATGTGTTCATCAATTTTAACAAATGTACCACAGTAATGAAAAATGTTGCTAATGGGGGAAAATATGGGAGGGATACAGACTGGTGCTTATGGGAATCTCCTATATTTTTTGTAGCATATATGTAATCTAAGTATCTTTTTTGAAAAAAATAAAGAAGTATATTTAAAAATTATAAAACTATCTGTTAGGTAAATTCATCTTTGCTTCATTAAATGGAGTTTATTTTTTTAATCTCCTATGTTTAAATGTGATAGGCATTTTGACTATCTGAAAGAGGTGTAGATAGTTTAGGGATGGGTCTAAGTTGTTTTTTCAAGTTCCTTGCTTAGGAATCACTATGGAGTTTTTTTATTGGTGTTAAAATATTATCTTATTGTCAGCTACTTTAATTCCAGTACCTAGCCTAATTCTTGAGCACTTTTTACATTGTGTCACTTGAAACCCACCACTATGCAAGTTTTGCCTTCTTAAGTTTTTCTGTGACATTATGTGCTACTCTAACAGTACTTTTTGACGCCTAGATCCTCCAGAAGTTCCTCCCTTACTTGCATCTTCCCTTTTAGTGTTTCTGCCTTACTCATTTTAATTTTGCTTGCTTTGTCCAGCTACATTCAATTTTATTTTTTGTATTTATTTCTTTTCTCTCTCTTTTTGAAACAGAGGATATGCTCAAATGCTAATTTGTATTGCCTGCTTATCTTTAAAAGTGGGTCACTGAAAGGAAATTTTTGTGTCATGTTGTATCAGTACTTTCAGATTTTACTACAGTGTCGCCTCATCTTGAAGGCCCAGGTTACATCCTCTATGGAATATATCAGACCTCTACCACAATACCATACTTTATCTCTTTCTCAGCTTTGTTCTCCTGTGAGTAATATAAGGTGTGAAAGCCATGATATTTCACACATTAAAAACTCAGCATTATATTTAGAATGAGTGAAAATCTCTGGTATATAAAGGAATGAATAAAATATAATCAGTATAAGTTTCAATTATGATTTTGAAAAATCTTCAGGAAAACCAATCTTAAGCATATACTATGATACAAGGAAAAAATCTTAAACAAGATAAATAATAATTAATACTATAATTTTAATAATATTCTTTCCTCAATTTTAACAAATGACTATAATAATTCATATTGTTTACACAAGAGAATAAATAGGAACACTGTATTTTCTATAAGATTATGCCATAAAACTATAATTTCACTAATTTTTTTTAAAGAATGAGTGAATAGGTAGACAGTAACCACAATATAGTCCTACAGTAATTCAATATTAAATTTCATGTGGATAAATCCTCTTATATTGCAAAATTTTATAATATAAATTATTATATTGTATAATAAAGTCCCCAGAAGTCAGAACCATGTAAAATATGTAAGAAAAGAAAAACGCAAAAACAAATATGGGAACTTCCAGGAAGATGGAGTCAAAGTAGATAGGCAGAGCTCAACTCTCTCACAAAGGACAGTGGAGAAAGCATAAAAACCTACACGAAGGAGCTGCCTTGGGGATACATAGAATGGTTAGGTGCTATGCACCATCCAGGAGTGAGCAAGACAGAAAAAGAAGCCAAATGAAAACCATGAGTTACTCATCCCTGTGGCTGGAAACAGTACTTATGCCCCACCCTTAAGGCAAAAAGCTTTGGTAAAGCACCTCACTCACTGCAGCCAACTGGTGGGAGGGAGCATTCCCTGAGAGGAAGAGAGTTTGGCAGAGGGTGGAGAATTGTTTCTTTTCAATGAGTTTGGCCAGCTGAGTCCCCTTTGAATCCCAAAAAAAACCCTAACAAGCCCTAAGGTGGCCCCAGGGAGAGAGGAGGGGGGATCAATTAAGGTAGGCTATCACATCCAAATGGCATGGGAGAGAAAGGAACTAGGTCAGTGAGGGGATGGAGACAGGTGCCTAATAAGCCCAGCTGAGCAAACTGTTAGAAGACTAAGTTGCCTGAGGGAACAGGAGAAGGGAGACCAAGATAAGCTTTCAGAAGCTTACATAACCTGTGGTGCTGGTGTAGCTCAGTGGAGCGATTTTTACCTAATCCCAGGTTTGATTCTTAGTAAATCCTAAGAGAATGGAATCCACCAGTTTATCAGGTCCACAGCTGGTACCTTATGATGGGGAACATATAAAAAATTTTTTGTTTTAGGTCTTCTTTGATATGATATTTTTATCAGTTTTTTTTCTTCCTTTTTCTTTATTTTATTTGCTAAAACTGGGTACATCTCCTGTGGAGGGCAAGCTGTAGGGTGATTGATTGTTGAGCACCAGCAGCCTGAGAAGCTCCCTAGGATCCTAAGAAAGACGGCTATTTTTCCCATTTGTTTTTGTTTTTTATATATAATTGTTGTGGTTTTATTTCTTGTTTGTTGTCTTTCTCATTTCTTTATTACCATTTTTTCTTTTACTTATTTTTTCACCTTATTTTTTTCTTTTCTTTCCTTCATTTTTCTACCTTCTATCTTTTTTCTTTCTTTTCTTCATTACACCTCTTCTTGTTTGGCCTTCATTTTTAAAATGTTTTCCCTCTCTCTCTCTCCCTTTTTTTTTTTTGTTTTGTTTTTTTCATTTCCTCTCT
>JAQZBX010082704.1:0-13486 GCA_029593785.1 Cabassous unicinctus | reverse complement strand
AATTAAATTCAAAATGTTATTATTACCCTTTTCCATATGTTAAAAAAATTTAAAGGCAAGAAGATAAAAAAGACCCAAATTAAATGTCTAGTTTTTGTGTGTGTGTGTGGGAAGTACATGAGAACCTGTATTTAAATTTACTTTGCTGTTAATATTTTAAATTATATTAATGTTTACCCATTATGAGTTACACAATGCATTTTCCACAATTACAAATATAGAAAATGGACAAATGCATACTCATAAACATGGAGACATAGTGAGGCAGGATAGAAGAGTGACAGCAGGAAGAAGAGGACAGAAAACTAATAAGCCTGATAAGAAAACTGAGGCATTAGTCTGTTTGCTATCATTAGCCTGCTGAGTCGCACAGGCAAGTTAGGAAGGGGCAGCTTACAAGCACATACACCCTGCAGCTTGCAACACACACCCAAAGACTTCATTGAAGGTAGCCAGCAAAGAGGGAAAGGGTGAAAGGGGCATCACCATCACCCACCCACCTAGTTTCCATATTACCCCACACTTCATGGACAGTTACATCACACATTGTGGACAGTGACCAGAAGCTAATCATTGTCAGTCAACATGCCCTGCAGAGGTCATGGACGGCAGCCAGAAGCCAATAACCATGGGACAGCACTCCCCACACCCCTGGGCACCCCACACCATTGCTCATCATTGCAGACACTAGGATCCTGTACCCCCATAAACATGGAACCCCAGGGCAGAACTTTGTATTTTCTCCCTTCTCCACCTTCATTTCCCTGAAGGTGTATTTCTGTTCTCTTGCCTTACCCCCCAATAAATTCTATGCTTGTTTAATTAATTTATGGCTCATCCTTAAATTCTTTCTTGTTCCAAAGCCAGGAACCTAGACACCTGGAAACCTTCTCCTGTAACAATAGCATCATTTGAATGCAAATGCTCTGCAATGAAAATAAATGTACACAGCATAATAGCTTGCAAAGCATTTTATTTCATCAATTAAGGATCCTATCAGCACACTGGGATAATAACAATCATAGAAATAAGAATAGTGGTAATGCTGTTTTTAGTTAGTGCAATAGTGTTCCCAAAGTACAGATCAAAAAACTGCATGCTTTCTGAATAATGCAAATGTTTTTGATATATTTATCCAATATGGCCAATTATTTTTCACTCACTAGAAACTATTGTGCATATATCAAGCACTTCTGTAGAGATTATGGACCTTCATATGTGTAAAACCTATATGAAGTTCTTCTTAAATTCATATTTCCAATACATTGTTTCTTAATATATTGAAGCAATGAATCAGAAGCTTTTTAATTGAAATATTGTTACATTTTCCTTATTTTTGTATTTTTGTAATGAAGATTTGAATACCTTCTAACAAATAATCTTGATAACAAATGTTCTAAATTTACCACTAAAAAATAATTTGCAGATAATATTTTTTACATTGAGCAAAATGTTTTATTGAAAACCTATCCCTCCATACTATGAAAAACAGGATGAAATATTATTGATCATTCTTACAAACCACACCTTTGTCAGATGCTTCTCTTTTATTAAGATAAAAGTTATTATTATTTACATTTTAGGGATATTTTAAATTTATGAATGAATAGATGATTCAGCTTTATAATTGCATAAATAGTACAGGTAACTTTAATATATAGCTGTTCTAATCTATGATCCTCTAGATTTAAAGAACAATTGGAAAGAAACTTATTTAGCAAGGAAGCTTTATCCAATAGCCTGAAGCAACTATGTTTCAGGTATCAGCATGTGGAATTTTATGATGTAAAGCCTCAAAATGAAACATGTCTTTGTTGTTTCCATCTGACACATGATATGAGTATCCCTTAGTTCTCATGTTAGGACCCCATAAATTGAAAATAGGCAATAAAGTTAATATTGAATCATTTTGCATGTCAACTCATCAATATGGAAGTCTCTTGAAATAATTATCCTATCACTTTCCTGAATGAAGATTTTTTGCTCATAATTTTCTCAACAGCCTCTTTTATTTGTTTGTTTCTAAGACTATAAATTATAGGATTTAAGAAAGAAGGGATAATTGAATAGAACACAGAAGTGAGCATATCCTGAATTGTGGTTGACCTAGAGTTTGGCTTCATATACAGGGCAGCACCTGAGCTGAGAAAGACAGTCACCACCAAGATGTGAGGGACATAGATGGAAGAAGCCTTCCTTCAATCTATCCTCATTGGAAAATATCTGACTATAAGAAATGGTAATGAAGGCAAAAGAGCCACCAGCAACCACCACAGCAGAGATAAAAATTAAAATTTAATTGTTTAATGTGTCAGAACAGTAGAGATTCAGCAGAGAAGGAATGTCACAAAAGAACTCATGGACTACAATGGACTGACAGAAGGGCAGCCAGAATATGTTGGCCATGTGGAATACTGCATAGACCATGCTACTGAGTACAGAGGCCAGAGTCATCTGGACACAGACCTGAGGGCTCATGATCACAGAGTAGCAGAGGGGATGGCAGATGGCCACAGAGCATTCATGGTCCATGACAGTGAGGAACAGCAGCTCTGTAGTTGCAAATAAAAACGCAAAGAAGATCTGAGCTGCACATGCAAACATGTTGTCAAGCAGGAAGATAACACAAGCCTTGGGTACAGTAACAGAAATGTAGCACATGTCCAAGATAGACAGATTCCTGAGGAAGAAGTACATGGGTATGTGAAGTTTCTTGTCAAGGGAGGTTACAGTGACAATGAAAAAATTCCCCATCAGGGTCACCAAGTACATCAGAAGGAATAGCATGGCATGCAATACTCTGAACTCCCACACACCAGAAAATCTTGTAAGCAGGAATTCAGTCACCATGGTAAAGTTGGGCATCTTTGAAGGATGTGCTTAGCATGTGGATAGGCAAAGGCAGATAATCCCTAAACAAAATGGAGAATCAATGTGAGGGAAAAATTAGCATAAGTATATTTATCAACCAACATTTATCTAATTTTATTCTTTGTTGTTCATTTTGTTTGGTAAGAAATAGCACAGTATTACCTTAAGCTCCTACAAGATCTGCTTCTGTATCTTATTTCTAGGGTAGGGCTAGCAATAAAGCAATTTTCATGAAGACTGATAGTAGATTAGAGTTTACCAAGGGCAGGAGAGCAGCAAGATTTATTGCTTAATAAGTGCACAGATTATATTTCAGGTGAAGAAAAAGTTGGAGTAGTGGATATTGGTAATGGTAACACAATATTTTGAATATAACTAATATCAGTGAATGATACACTAGAAAGTGGTGGGAAATTTTTAATTGTATATATGTTACTACAAAACAAAGGTAAAAAAGGATTCTTTTAGAGCATGTCACCATGTTTTGTTAATTTTCATCACATACTAACAGGACAATGGGTTTGTTCACCTGAAAGATTGATTTAATATAGGTAATGCCTATATATACTGACTCATTAGAAGTTTTCTATTAATGCTAACACTTAATGTCATTAATTGATTCCCAAACACAATCTGGAGAGATATAGAAGGCTACTGTTACATCAGAGTCTCTCCAATTTTACATGTGGTTGTAATCTATTAATTGCTCAATACATGGAAAATTATTTTTATCTTCACTACCACCACTATGATTTTTGATACTAATTTCATTTGGAAATTCAACTTAAGAATTGATATCTCTGATAACCCCATTGTTATTGATTACACACATCTCTGCCTTGCAACTATTAACATGAACTCTTTTTGATATTTGATTCTTCAAGCTCTCTCTCTCTCTCTCTCTCTCTTTCTCCCTCCAAACATTCATTAGATCCATGTGGACTGTTTCTGCTCTTTCTTAGCCTAGATACCACAATCAACAAAATGAATAATGAAATAATAATAAAACTTATTAATACATGAAAATGTAAGAGGAGAGACACGCTTTCCTTGAGACATGGCATATTTTCTTCACCAGAACTCCAGAGCCTTTTAAGCTTCACTGTTTACCACCACACCAATCCCAGCCCCTCCTGAAAACTGACAATTTACTTTACCAGTTCTATCACAGCTGGTCAATTTTTCAGGAGTCATATTTTTTGAATTTTTAAGTCATGGTGATCCAAAGGTGAAACATCATTCCACCTATTTCCTACATATTGAGTGTTAAGTGCTACATGAGTTCTATTCAAACCAATTTTTATTTGGTACCAAATTTCCAGATTTCCTACCCTTTCCCTATAGAATATGATTGTTTCAACTCAGCATAATTTATTATAATCTGTTTTTAACCCATAGAGTACAATAAACATCTTTGTTTCCAAGACTCTTCCAAATATCAACATGTTTTATACTCATTTAAAATTTCTAAGATATTTTAGCTAATAACTTAGTAAAAATAATTGGTATGTATTTTCACTCACTTTTCTCCCATATCTGATATTTTAAAATGAAAAGTACTATCATATCTATGACTGATTAACTCTTCTAACGTTCATTCTCTCTCATGTTGCATTGATGCCAATGTTTGCCATTAAATACCATATTTTTTTCATTCTTTTCCATATGTTCTTGAATTTGCACAAATGCTTAAGTTTCCCTGTTGAAATATTTATTCTGAAATTCTGATCCATTAGTTACATATCTTATTTTTCTGCTACTTTCTTTCATTAGTCTTTTTCATATTTTGATTGAAAACTTTCAAATGTGGCTCCTGTCATCTTCTAAGCATCTGACTCCAATAGCATCTACATCAGAAAACCAATTGGCTGTCTTTCAGTCTGCAGCTTCCTGGACCTTCTCCAATATGGAGCAAGTTATACGGATTTCCACTCTTGGGGCCACATCTCTGCTATTCCTTGATTCACCTTTATTTTGATTTAGTCATTCATCTCATTAAAGGCCCATGGGGTGGGGTTCAAAGTCACTTTTCTCAATAGGTCCATATTACATTTTTTATGACATTACAGAGTTCTTCTTTTGGAATTCTCTTTTACAACCTCCTCCTCTGCCCCATTCTTCTTCTACTTTATCTTCTTCTTTTCTTGCCCTCATTTACTTTACCACCGCTCTACCCCTGCCTTTCCCCTCTTCGAAAACTTCACTCTTGTTTCCCCCTTCTCCTTTAGGTAGATTGAAATCAGTAGCTGTACTAATTATCACAAGTCATTATGATATATCTTATATTTCTTAAGTTAAATGCCTTAATCTAATATGATTCACTGTATATATTTCTGGTTCCTGGTATCACCTCACTTGCAATGTTCTTTTGTCAAAGATTTCTTCCTAGTTAAAATTGATGGTACTTGATTATGTCATAGGTCTCCACCAGAGATTTATGTTTATTTAAAAATGTTTTATTTCAGTCAATGAGATATAGAACTAATATAATCTTAGATATAATATATGGCACCACTGAAATCCTTAGAAAAATCATCTCCAAGATATTATTTCCAATTACATTCACTCTATTTATTTAATATTAATAAAATATTTCAAAATGAAGTTCTCTGAAAATATTACAAAAATCCATAAAAACACATTCCTTTGAGGATAGCTACAGGAGGGTGATTGTACATCTGCTTACCTTTTGTTTCATAGGTACTTTTTGAAAATTTTAACTAATGACCTTTTAATGCCATAGATATATATTTCAATATTTTAGGAATGATGACTTTTCCTGAAAAAGCAGTGCATTGATGGACTGATATATTTTTTGATTCTGGTAATTATTATTTTCACAATTAATCTTCCCCCTTCTAGAAAATTGGAATAATGAATCTTTACTTGAAACTTATGATAAGTAGATATTATTTGTGGAAATGAGTATATTTTTAATAACTATGAAATAGTATAAATTGAAATGTAACATCTTTTGTATTGTATACAATATTATGTTTTCCCATAACTCCTGAACACATCCCAGATCTTTAATAAACTGAGACAGAAAGAGAGAGTTTTCTGCTCATGGGGAAACCTATGCATTGTTGATAAGATGTGAGCAAGTAATGGGGGTTGAGTAACACAAATTCCTTGTGAACATTTATTTTCATAATGTCACTTTAATTTGTGGAGATTTAACTTCTTTTGCAATGCCTTGAAGATGAATCCCTACACTAAACCCTTAATAAACCTTAAATAAAATACAGCACATATTCTCTTACACTTGTCTCTTTTCCTTGATGACTTAAAACAGTGAATGTACATTTCCAGATCTGCTTATCCTTTCTCCCTCAACTTTTCACTGAAAAGGAACATTAACCTGCCACTATACCTCACATTCTTATTTCCTTGTTCTCTTTTTCTTGTGACTAATGTAACCACATATAATGTAGAGAACCTCTGCTAAATGTCAGAAAGCAGAACAATAGTGACTTTCATACTGATCTCCTACTTAAAAAATTTTCTCTTTTTTATTCCTGTTTGGTGGTCTTTAGATCAGGACCTACATTTTCAAAGTAGTTATCAGATTACTTCAAACCTAACACAGAAACACAATAGATTTTCACAGTTTGAACACAGAATAAAGTAATTTTATTTTTCACAATCACAAACTTTAGGTTTCTGGAATGAATTTCCATGTGTCAGTAAAACAGAGTTAAATGGCATTTTTAGCCTCAACTCTGTCATTTTTTTGCTTTTCTGCTCTGGGAACCACTTGAACATATTCAAAACATTGTCTCCTTGTCTATAAAATTGGCAATAACGCCTACCTCATTAATTCAATATATATAAAATATTCCAAATAGAGTATGAACTTGGAATAGTAGATAAGTTGAAGAAAAATAAATGAGAATCATAAATGACTGAAAAAAGGATTAAGCAGGTGATCCGTTCAGCACTTGCATTTCTTCATTTTACACCCATAGTCCCATTGCTTTTAAACAGGCAAAGAAATGGAAGAAAACCCCAGTGTTTTGGATTTGCTTATGGAATTTTCTGTTAAAAGGGATATGTATAAATATAAAATGTTCTGAACTGATTTGAAAAATGTAAAACTGAGACTATTTATTAAACAAGATATTGACAGCAGTAGGGGTACAGTAAAATTTTCCAGGAGTAAGTAGAATATTGCATGTTTCTATTTCTCTAAGTGCAAAAGCAAGTTACTCATTGCTTTTTCTGCAAAGGCATGAATAGTACATGCCAATCTGAAGAGTTGGAAGAAATATTTTATTCAATAATATATGTATGCATTTATTTTAAAATCCACCCACTCATATTATATTTATTATATTTATAATTAACAATATTTAGGGGCAAATTATATACAGAAACTGGATTTGCAGCTTTGTGGATGAATCAGTGACAAATATTTGTGTGCTTTTTCATAATATTTTATGAGAAATCCCTACAATTACACTTGAAATATAAGGGCTTCTGTATATATTTTATTTTATGACAGGGATCCACTTACTTATTTTGTATCATGTGAATTTATAACATAGAGGTTGGCAAAGGGAAGGTAATAGACAGTTGTAATTTTTAACTAAATAAAATAATATATGAAAATAATTATTTCTAATTTTTAAGATAAACACAACAAACTATAATTATACTTGTTTAAATAATCAAAATTAGCATTCTTTACACTGAAACCATGGGCAGTAGGCAAAGCTACTGCTATCCTTACCTGTTTTACTGGCATTGGCCTTATCAGTCACTGTTGTCCTCTCAATCTGCACTTCCACTAAGAGTTATAAATTCTGCTAAATTTGCTGGAATGAGTTTTCAAAATAATTAATATAAAAAAAGATGTTGGTCTCATTGTGTGAGTTTGTCCCTTATTTATATTATCTATTCTAACTTAATTTACAGTCTCTCTGTTTAAAAAAAAAGTGAGGCAAACAGGTGAGACATAAAGCTGATGCATTGAAAAAGATGATGAACAAGAAAATAAATTAATAACACTAAATACAGACAGTTAATAGTCTTTTCTTATGCAAATAGGAAATTCTGGATTTCTGACATGAGTTCAATACATTTCAGGTACAAGCAAGCATGAGTTGGCATATACAATTGAGATTAGAGATATTGTGGCCAGACACATTTTATTTTATAACAAAGGCCCTGTGTTCAGATAGAATTGAAAAAGTCTGGACACAATGACATTAGAGAAAGCCCCTGGGAACATACTCTTTGGTATCAGTATTACCTATTGTCCAGCAAAAATGTCAAGGAGATAACTGGCCCAGTTCATGAGGGAAGAGGTTTCAAGTAGAAATTGTGCATAAAACATTTGTATATCAAATAAATATTAATATATCTGAACCTGTGTGTTTCCTGTGTAACTTAGAGAAAAAGTTTCAGAGGATAGGGTGGATCCCAGACTTTGATGGATAGAAACAAAGTTTTCCAGTGCTCCTCATGGTTTTCCTCTAAGGAACAGAGTGGTTTTCACTCTCACTATTGAGGCCAAACTGACAGGATTTGTTTAATGAACAAATAGTCCATACAAAATTGTCCAAATGTTGGCATCAAAGGATCATATGTCATTTACCAGCCTGGAGCCCAAATCCAGCACAGTGGTCTGTGAACTCAGGAGCCTCTTGAGTGGGACACATGGGACTAGAAGCACTTGGACTAGTACCTGGCACATGGTGCTTATTAGGAAATGATATGAAATCTACTCATCAGCTTTAACAATAATGGGATGAGTGGATTAGTCAGATCCTGTCAGAAAAGGAGAAATATCTCCATGGTCCTTAGTATGACTTAATTTTTAGTCATTGATTTCCAGTATAAATCAACTATTCTCAGGAAATACAATCATTATAATTTTAAACCACTGGAATAATTTGATTTTTAGATTAATATATGATCTATTTTAAAACTTGTTAAAAATATAGTTAAAAAGAAGGTGAATTCTGTACCCTGGGAACATTAATCTATTTATGTGTTTATGGAAATATTTAGACAATTATGCACTTCAAGTTCTATATACCTTTACTGATGTTTCTTTCATGTTTTAAATAGTGATTAATTGTTTTTAAATCTCCAGTCATGATTTTGGATGGTTTAAAATTCTACTTTGTCAGAAAAACTGCACCCAGAATAAATACTCCAGTAAGCCAGATAACAGACACCAACAAAAATTAAAATCCATACCAAGAAACAGGAAGATATTGGCAAGTTAAAGGAACAAGTTAAGCCTCCCAATGACATAAAGGAGTTGAGGCAACTAATCATAGATTATCAAATAAATTTCCTTAATAAATTCAATGAGATGGCTAAATAAATTAAGGATATTAAGAGGATATTGGATGAGCACAAAGAAGAATTTGAAAGAATATATAGAAAAATAGCAGATCTTATGAGAATGAAAGGTGCAACAAAGGAAATTAAACTTACACTGTAATCATATAATAGCAGATTTGAGGAGGCAAAATAAAGGACTGGTTAGTGTGAAGCAATGGCCTCTGAAAGTGAATATACAAAAGAAGAGATGAAGAAATGATTGAAAAAACTTGAACAAGGCCTCAGGGAACTAAACGACAGCAAGAGACGTGCAAACATATGTGCAATGTGTCTCCCAGAAAGAGAAGAGAAGGGAAAAGAGGCAGAAGGAATATTTGAAGAAATAATGTTAGAAAATTTCCCAGCCCTATTGAAGGACATAGATATCCATGTCCAAGAAGCACAACATACTCGCATCTGAAAAAATCCTAACAGACCAACTCCAAGACACATACTAAACAGAATGTCAAATGCCAAAGACAAAGAGAATTCTGAGAGCAGCAAGAGAAAAACAATGTATAACATATAAGGGATACCCAATAAGATTAAGTGCTGATTTCTCACCAGAAACGATGGAACCTAGAAGACCATGGTATGATATTTTTAAGATACTACAAAGAAAAACTTCCAGCAAAGCATCTTATAGATGGAAAGATTGTCTTTCAGAAATGAGGGTGAGTTAAGAATATTCGCAAACAGAAACTGAGAGAATTTGTAACAAACAGAACTGCTTTGCAGGAAATACTAAAGTGTATTCTACAGCCTGAAAGGAAATGACAGGAGAGAGAGGCCTGGAAGAGAGAGAGTCTAGAAATGAAGATTATATCAATAGCAGTAATTAAAAGTGTCAAAAGAATGGTGAAAATATAATATGACAAATAAAACCCAAATATTTAGGAATAAACTTAACCAATGATGTAAAGCACTTATATTCAGAAAAGTACAACTCATTGCTAAAAGAAATTTTAAAAGGTCCTAAATAATTGGAAGAACATTCCATGCTCATGGATGGTAAGAGTAAATATCATTAAGATGTCAATTCTACTCAAATTGATATACAGAATCAATGCACTCCCCATAAAAATTCCACCAGCATTTTTTAAATAAATGGAAAACATGACTATCAAATTTATTTGTAAGTGTAATGGGTCCTGAATAGCCAGAAACATCTTAAAAAGGAAAAGTGAAGTTGGAGGACTCTCATTTCTGGGCTTTAAATTGTATTACCAAGCTACACTGGTAAAAAAAAAAAAAACCAGCATGGTATTGCCATAAAAACAGACATGAAGACCAATGGAAGCAAATGGCTGCTTCAGAAACAGAACCTCACATCTAAGGACAAGTGATTTTGACTAGCCTGTCAAACCCAACCAGCTCAGAGAGAACAGTCCATTCAAAAATGGTGCTGAGAAAACTAGATATCCATAGCAAAAGAAGAAAAGAGGACCCCTAACTCACACCTTATACAAAAATTAACTCAAAATGTATCAAAAACCTAAATATAAAAGCAAGAGCCATAAAACTTCTAGAAGAAATTATAAGAAACTATCTTAAAGACCTGGTGGTAGGTAGTGGATTCTTAAAGGAGGTAAGAGGAGGACTGAGATGAACTACTGATAATTAATGTATGTAGAAGTTTTAATTAGCTTTATTGTAAAAATGTGGAAATGTAAAGAGTTGATGGTAACACATTATACTGAGTAACAGCTGGCTTTTAAATGGAATGTGGCTGAAAATGGTAGTCTAGGGATGTAAATGCCAATTAACAGAAAGCTAAAGAATAATCTGGGGACTGAATAGCACAGTAAACCCAAAAGAATGAGAATTGTGGTTGATTGCAAAGATGCAAGAGTGTCCTTTGTGAGCCAGAGCAGATGTACATGACTATTGCAGGGTGGTGGGAATGTGGAGAAGCATGGAAAAAATACAAATGGAGTGATCCATTATTATTATTACATAATAATGTAATAATGTAACATTCTTGCAACTATGCCAAAGACATACTGTGTTGATAATGACAGAGTATGGAAAATGTGTGCTAAATGTACACTATGGACCTAGAAATAATCAGATATTACCTCATAACCTGTAACAATGTTCCAATATAGTGTGGTGTGTTGATAGAGGGGTGTTGTTTGGGAATTCTGCACATGTGTATGATTGTTTTGTTAGTTTACAACTTCTGTCATAAAAATATATTTTAAAAAAATAATTAGGTGGGTTTGGGGAAAATACACCAAATGTAAGATAAAGACTATAATTAGCAGTAAGAGTTTGACGATATTCTTTCATAACTTGTAACAAATGTCTTCACAACAATGCCAGGTGTTGGTGCAGGGTTGATTTATGGGACCCCTGTATGATGTTATGAAGTTTGCTTTGTAAGTTCACAACTTTTACTATACACTTATTGTTTATGTATGTCCATGCATAAATATTATAAAAATAATAATAGGGTGGGTTGGGGGAAAATACTTTGGTTAGTAGTAATATTTTGTGGATACTCTTAAATCATTAGTTAAAAATGTTTAACAACAATGCAAGGTATTGCTGGTAGGGTGATGCATGAGAGCCCTGTATGATGTTATGTATGTTTGTTTTGTAAGTGCACAACTATTGCTAAACACTTATTGTTTATTTATGTTCATATATGAGTGATTTTCTTCAATAAATTATAAAAAATCTTCTTTGTGCAATGCCATTTTATGCAACATGTTTAGATGTTATGGTAGTAGTAGTTTACAAGTTAGGAATTATTGTGTCTTCTGGTTAAATAGACTTTTACAACTTTCTGAACACACATATTAAACCCTTTAGTAATCTTCATTCATTTATTTTTATTTTTATTTTATTTTTTAAAAGATACTTAGATTACATAAATGCTACACAAAAAAATACAAGGATTCCCATACACCCCACCTCCCACACCTCACACAACCTCCCACATAAACAGCCTTCATTAGCGTGGAACATTAATTGGAATTTACAAACACATCCTGGGGCTTTGCCATTAAGCATGGTCCATAGTTCACATTGTAGACCACACTCTCTCCCACACCGTTCTTCATGTTATATAATGATATAAAATGGCCTATATCTGTCATTGAAATGTCACTCAGGATAATCTCCAAGTCCTGAAAAAGACCCTTTATTAGAACTGCTTTTCCTCTCCCTGTCCCCAGAAGCTCCAGTGGCCACTGGATCGACATCAATGTAATTTCTTCCATTACTTGAATAACAATATGTCTATAGTAGAACACTAGTAAGTCCACTCTAGTCCATATCTCCTCACCACATCCTGAGGATTCTGGGACAGTGATGTCCACTCCACCTCCAACTGAAAGGGGGCCCACATCCCATGGGGAAGATGGATGATATTATCCTGCCTGCAGCTGCAAACTCTCTCCATTCTCTGGGATGGCGGTTGTCCATCATCATCTCCCAGTCAGCTGTCCTGGGTGAGTCCAATGACCTGTAGAGTAGGAGTTGCTGCTTCACAGAGGTTCTGGGTTCAGCTGCTGCATGGACAGCCCAAAGACTCAAGTCTCTGCACATACACCTACAAACTCCAGCACCAAGTATAGGTTTGAATAGAAGGGACAGATGTGCAGGGAAGACATAGTTAAGTCCAACTCTGTCACTCTCAGGAGCACAAACTCCAAAGTAGGGCCCACTGGCAAGGCACCAAATACCAGAGCTATCCACCCTGACACAGGACCTGGCATCTCCAGAGCCCTCAGGAGCCCCACTATTTGGTGTGATATCCTCTTTGAAATTCTATGAGATTCTACTGAGATGTGCATAAGTGCTACTTCTGCAGTGACCTCCCAACCCGTTTTGAAGCCTCTTAGCTATAAAAACTCATTTATCTTTACCTTTACCCCCTTTTATTCAAAGTCAACCCTTAGGCACCCCATAGCAATAGGCTAAGTTTCAATTTCAAGAGCAAAGACTCATAACCCTAGTCATCAATATCAAGGGCCCATCAGTGGATCATTCTCCTTCACCAGTCACTGCCCCTGCACTTGGGGGACTGTTGTGGCTCCCTTAGAGAATGTGGCAGAGTTCTCCAGGATTGGAATTCATTATTCTCTCATTTATTGAGTGATTCTCCACCCACTGTGACAATGCCCTGTGACCATTTGAACATTTTTATATACTTTATATTTATGCTCAGGTGAACTTCTTCCCATGCATCCCCCATCCTTGACACCCCACACAAATGATCCTCCCCTTCTCCAGTTGTAACCCTTCTGTGATTCAAAGCTTCTTCAATGAT
>JAQZBX010082703.1:0-13486 GCA_029593785.1 Cabassous unicinctus | reverse complement strand
CTGCATGAAATAACTCAAACCACGCTTAGTAAACAGAAGTTCTGGAAGGAATTTTAAACAATAGATCTCCATAGCATGCCACATACAAATAGAAAGTTAAAGATTGAGAAATTACTCATGCAGCAATCACTTAGAAGGAGTTCCCACAATAATGGGACTTGGATAAACAAGCATTTGTTGAATGCTTATTATGTGGTCAACTTTACTAAGGAATGGAGGGAGAGATGGGGACCAAGGAAGGACCACACATAAGAGCAGTTCCTGACTTTGAAGAGCCTTCACTGATTTGGACACCAAGCAGGAAACACATGAAGCTGCTAAATAATAATAAACTCAGTGTGATATTACTTATTCAAATGAGTGAAATGCCTGTAGGTATGGTGAGTGGTCACAGAAATTGAAGTTAATGAAGGCTGGAGGAGTTTTTCCAGGGCTAGGCAGGGTGTGGAGAGGGAAACTGGGCAGAAAGGATATTCCAGGAGGAACCTGGTAACATGTTAGGGAGTGGGAAGGGGACTAGCCTGGCAGGAGGAGTACTAGTGATGGAGGCATTTTTAGCTAATAAGAGTCTTCTTTCTTTCCTTGCCTCATACCTGCTAACCTGTTTCTGTCTCCCTTTGCTTTACATCCGACTACATCCAGCACTGCCTGAACTACATGCCTTTTCTAACTCCTGTATTCCTCTTTCCTCCACCCAGGTTCTTTTGCACTCCATCAGGAGTTAGATTGCTTGGGTTGAATCTTGACTTCTCTTTTTACCAACTGGACAAGTTATTTAATCTCTTTGGCACTTTGTTTCCTCATCTATGAAGAGGAATTAATAATACTACCAATCTTATAAGGTGGTTATGAAGATTAAGTCAGTTAATGCATATAACGTGCTTAGAACAGTGAATCGCACATAGTAAACAATCCATTAATGTTAACTGTAATGTTAGCTATTCCTTGATTAGTCTTGAAGATCCGTATCAAAAATTAAAGTGGTGACATATGGTGGATCATCTTTGGAGGCACTCATAATAATTCGGTGCCTGGACAAGAAAGAGACTGAGGGTAGGACCCCAGACATAGTGGGTGAGCTGAGGTGCTGCCTTCCAGAGACTCTGCCAGTCCCAGCAGCACTGCTAGATAATAGTCCTGTTCTGAGTTCTCACATCCTCAGGAAATTCTTCCACAGATTGTGATGATTGAGAGGTAAGGGGTCATGTGTAGAGGGCTGAGAAGGCTCATTTTGTTTATGGACCAAGGAAAGTCACTAAACAGAGATGTGATAAGATGAAAACAACTTCAGAAAATAGTTTAAGCAAATGATTCTGTAGATAGTAGAGGTGAGAACTGGAATCAGGAAGATGTGTTGATGAACATGGAATTAAAGGAATGGCAGGACAAAGAGAAGCCAAAGACCAAATAATCAAAGAGAAAGGAGGCAAACCAAAGAAGGTGTCCCTAGGAAGCCACGAGAAGAAAAATTTCAAGCAGAAGGCATTTTTATTTGTGACCCAACTGACTATTCAATTCCTACCTCAGAACCTGTGACTCCTCTGCCTGTAGTTTACCAAACATCTCACAAAGCTCTAAGATTCTACGGCTCTGACAACTATTTCAGGAGGTTCTTGTGGTTTTATTCATTATTGGTAAGCTCCTCTACCTCTCAAAACTGTAGAGTCAACCATTAACTTTGGACAGCCGCAGTTCATGGAGTACTTACCACTACCCATTCCATTTTCCCAAAGCAGGAAATCATGGTGATTTTGAAATTAAAAACATGTATTTTAGACTCTTCACATTTTAAATGATATAGTCCTTCTATCTAATTTGTAGACTTTCAGTTTTCTTTCCTTTCTCAGCTTCTGCATTTCCAGTTGCATTTCATGTGTGGTTGACTGCTACGTAGCTGCTGATTCATGACTGTCCCCTGAGCAAGTCATTTGGCCCTCTGCCCCAATATTCTCATCCAGGAAACCACCAATTAATGTTTAATAAAATATCTTGGAATGATTCTGTGAAACAAACCTATCCCAAGAACTTCCAAATCTATTTAAGGCTCTCCTCCTTCATCTCTGACACCATCATTTTTTCTTTCCCTAACTCTTCTTGCTGCTCCTTAAATGTAGCCATAGCCCAGGGCCCAAGCCATGGCTCTTCTGGTCTTCTCTCATCTTCCTAATCTACTCTAAGGGCTTTATCTAACTCTTCTATGCTCATGGCTCCCAAATCTCCATCTCTGCTGTTCTCAGGTAAACTTCAGGTGTTCCACTGTCAGCCCAAGTCAAACAAGTCCAGCTCCATCTGTCAGTTACTGACTTTTTTCCTTTCCCTCACCCTCATGCACATTCAATTGATGAGCCCTAAAGATTCTGTCTACTTCTGCTAAAAATTCATGTTCTCATCACTAAAACAGTACGTGTTAGATTATAATTCCCTTTTGGTTGCAAGCTTTATGAAGATAAAGATTATGTCTTACTCATCTTTAAATCCCTATTATTTTATATGTTTGAAAATAGCAGCTGTTAGTCTGCCAAAGGGCTGCCAATGCAAAGTACTAGAAATCTGTTGGCTTCCATAAAGGGTATTTATTTGGGGTAAAAGCTTACGGTTACAAGGCTGTAAAAATCAAACTCAAGTGTGCTTTCTCACAAAAGACTGTTGCACGTGTTGAAGCAAGATGGTCGCCGATCTCTGGCTGGTTTCTGCCTTCCCCTCTGGGCTTCCTCTGCCTCTTGAGGCTCTGTGGTCCCAGCCTCTTGAGGCTTCGTGTTTAAGTGAAGTCCTCTCTCTCTCTCCTGCCATAGGGCGTGTCTTTCTCCCCAAGGATAGCTGTAAGCTATCAGGAAAAATGGCTCATCTCTCCCCAGGGCTTTAGCTGTTTGAGCCTTCTTTCTGTCACATGGCCGGATCAAAAATGAAAGAGTTCTTCCTTCTGTGTGAGTGTCCCTTTATGTTAGATCCAGCAAGGGGGTGGAAATTCAACCTGAGTCACGCCCACTGACATAGTCAAATTAAAGCCCTAATCGTAACAGGTAATGTAATCAAAGACACCTCAGCTGAATTTAATGCAATCAAAGGATAGCACATCCAGAGTAATAGATTAATTTACAAACATAATCTTTCTCTTTTTGGGGGTTCATAAAATAATCTCAAATTGCCACAGCAGCTATGCAATAAATTCTTGTTTGAACTTAATAGTTGAGTTGCAAAGAGAAGTTTCCATGCTCAAATACATTTATAAAGTACTGAGTTAAAGTTAATTGGGATTCATTATTCCTTTTTAGACTGCTAATGGTTATTATTAATTCCTAAGAGAGAGATCAAAGTATGTGAGTCCACCTAAATAAACTTATTAGATCTTAGGAACCATTCTTCAGAATACCAATTTGCATCTCCCTGAACAAAGTTCCTCAGAATAAAGTTTGTGAAGTGTTGTACTAGGTAATTGATTAGCTATTCACATACAAAAACAAAATCCACATGGAACAAAATGTTGAGTACAAAATACACACAAAAGCATATACACATACATATATGACCACTAAAACCTGTAAGAAAATATAGGTGAATATTTATCAATCTTGCTGTAGGGAAGACTTGTCTGAGGATAACATGCATGACAGAAAACAAAAAAGATTCACATATTTGACTATATACATTTAAAATTTTTAAGTGCTCTGTACATAAAAAACTGGAAAATTAAGTCAAACACTAGAAGATAGGAAATTGTGAATAAAACATCTGCAATGTATGTGACCGATAAAGAATTAATACCTTTACAATATTTCAAGAACTATAAAAAGTAAGAAGATGAACATAAAAAAAAAAAACTGGGCAAAAAACATAGATAAGCCCTTCACAAAAGAGAAATATCAATGACCAATAACTTTTGGAAAAAATTCAACCTAGTCATGTATTTACCAAAATACAAATAAATATAAAAGGTTTGGTGAGAATATGGGGGAAATGGGCACTCTGTTACATTGCTGGTGGAGGATTAAATCTGTATAATCATTTGAAGAGTAATTTGAAAGTATTTGTCAAAACCTTAAAAAATGTGCCTATCTTTTCACATAACAATTCCACTTACAGGAATTTATGCTAGAAAATATTCAGACAAGTATTCAAAGGTGAATGTACAGGAGTATTCACCATAATGCTGTTTATAAAGGTAAAAGATTGGAAAAAGCCTAATTTTCCTATTCCAGGGTGTCATTTTATGCACCAAAATATAACAAGGTTATCTCTGAATTATGGGATTAGAAGTAACCTGATTTTTTCCTTTGTACTTTTTTTTTGTGTTCCCATGCTTTCTAGGTTCAGCGTGCATTATTTTTGTATTTAGTAAGTGACTTTTAATGAGTTTTAAGAGCTGACAAATTACATATACTGTAATGTGATAGTTTCTGAATGAGGGAATGGAGTTTACTAACTTGAATATCTCACAGCATCATTGTTTTCATACCTTGATTCCTCTTTCAATTTTCATTTCCAATCCACTACCTTATAATAAATTGAGAGAGAAAAAAATTCATCTAGACGTGTTTTTAAATTTCCCTACCACAAAATCCTCCTTTTTCTTAATAATCTGTCCCTCCAATTTGCCTCTATGTGAACCTCCTTTCTTTGAATATAAAGTTTATAAAGTTTTCTTTGCTTTCTTTCCTTCAAGTCACCCCCACTCCCGCACTATCTGCTCCCCCTGAGCCCCAGGAGAATGACTCCTGGGCAGAGTTGGAAGGAATCCCAAAAGTAGTCCAGACTCCAGACCCTGCTGGATTTGAGAAGCAGTTTCAAGGTCTGTCCTCTTCGTAAGACAGGGAAATTTTTACTCTAACTCATTTGATAAATGCCCTTCCAAATGAGAGAGCCAAATCTTGCTTAACTGGAAGTCCATTTTGTATGCAAATCTCTTCTCTATGTCAGGGTCTGCCCCTGTGAATTGCATAAGGATTAAATATGTGCTTTCAATTTGCCACAAGGTAATTGTTTCACTGAAATCAGATTTATCAACATGAAAGCCTTATCTGGATCACTGTTTGGCTGCCATCGCAACCACATTTTCTCTCTTTTCTACTTTCTGACCTCTTCTCAGACTCCTGCTCTTGCTATTCTGATTCCTCAGTGAATTTCCCAAGGTTTTGGCCTCAGCCCTTCCCTCAACATTTTCTGTCCAGAAATTTCTTCTGCTATCACATTTTCAGAACACATCTGCCAGCTAAGGATGCCCAAATGTTTGTCTCCTGTCCCAGTGACTTCCCTGGTTCCAAGTTCTCATGCCCAACCCACTGCTGAAAATGTACTCCAGGCTGTCCCCCTGGGGTCTCAGACTCAATAAACTACATTTCAACCAACTAACTATGTCTTCTCAAACTGCCAAACACTTTCCTGTTTCTGTAAGCAAAACTGCCTTTCTCCTTTTCACTAGGTTCAAAACCTCGGTTATTTTTGGATGCTTTCTTTTTTCCTTCCTTCCTGGAACTCCTTCCCACATCCACCCTCCAGCCAGTCAAACATTTCTTTATACCCTCTCTTCTATCCATTCTTTCCTCTCTAGCTAGCATTGCTATCTTCTCCCTAGTTCAGGCTCTATCACTCTTGACTCCTCCCCATTACCCCACCGCTAACGCTCCCCTATCTCACCAACAAGTCATACTTCCTAAGGCACTGCTTGGACCCCCAAGATGGGTCTTTGTGGCCAATCAAATCCAATCCCTACAGCCTGGCATTCAAGGTCCTCCATCTGGCCCCAACCTGCGTTTCAACCTCTGTATCTTACTAATTTGTAACACAAATGTAAAATCCAGCTTAATTGATGTTTTAGCCATTCTACAATCCCACAATGGCCTTCTACTTTCTACACCTTGGCAAGCCTTCTCTCATATATTTCTTTTCTTCTATGTAAGTACCACCTCATCCTTAAATGAGCACAGCCAGGTTCCTAGAGAGGACTTTTTGTTTCCAAATGACACTTAATTCCTTTTCTCTTATGTTACTGTTTGTGTTCATGTCTAATCTCCCCCATAGGATTAAAGGTTCTGTCTTATACATCTGTATATACTCTGAAACATCTCCTATCACATATTAAGTACCTAAGATATACTTGTTTGTGAGGAAATGAATGAACACTTAGGTCAAGTAGACAACTTATTATTCAACCTTATTGTCTCTGAGTAGGAATCCCTCAGGTGTAGTCAAATGGCTGTATCAACAAAATCAGCCTGTTATAGCAAAGAGATGACCACATACCCATACCATTTTGCAGTGTGATTTTCTCTCTAATAAAACAAAATACAAATTTTTCTAACATCTTAGCAGAGGAGAATCTAGAAAGAAAATTGCCCTATGGGAAGGAGCAGGGCCAACTCTACTGCCTGTTGTGGTTATTGCCATTGTCTGCTTGGCACATCCTTCCACCTTCTTTCTAGTAATGTACCCTGCATGCCTTCCCAAGTCCCCCTGTCCACCAGTCACAAGAATGGGAATGTGATATGGTGAGAGCCAATGTTAGGAGTCCATTTGCATACTGAATATCCCAGGCATGGGCTTTGGACCCAAGCCAAGCCAAACGGATCCTTCCTAGAGACTTCTTGTTGGAGCCAAAAGAATAGCAGCTGTAAGGATTTGACACAGAACTACAATGGACCACATCTCCCACTGGAAACCAGTGACCTCTGTATTGCCAAAAACAATAGTCTTTTGGCAATAAAAATAATATTCATCTAGGTATATTAAACTTTATAGGTCTAAAATGGAGCTCTTTATCTATCCAATGCATTTCTCCACCAGTCTTTCACATCAAAATAAACAGCACCATCATCCACTTGATTAGTCAAGTAGAGAACCCAAGAGACACCCTTGATTACCCCTTTCCTTCATCTCCTGTATCTAATCTATCAACAAATTCTAGTGATTCTAATTCCAGATCTGGCCGTTTCCTTAACTTCTCTGTCACCGTCAAAGCCAAGACATAACCTCTTTCTGATGGACCACTGGAAGTTTGCTTTTCCGACCTCATTTCATACCAGCCTTCTACCTGCTCAATAGGCTCCAGTTACACTGGCCCCTTTCTCTTCATCTAATGACTTTTTCTGATCTCTGCACTTTTGAACTTTCTGTTCTTTAGGTCTGGAACACTCTTTCCACTGTTCTGGAATAGCTGACCATCCTTCAGGTCTCCGTTCAAATTTTACTTCTTTAAGTGATCTCACCTGACTACAAGCCTTACCTTTATCTCAAGTTTGGCCTCATTGCTTCATCCTTTTTATATCCTGATAGTACTTAGGACAATACATAGTTAACTTGCTTAATTTATCTTTTTTATGTTCCTCTGGAATGTAAGCTTCCCCAAGGTAGACTATTTTTCTGGTCTTCTGTTATATGCCCATGTCTAGCAGGTTCAAGGCACTCAATTAATGTTTATGGAATAATTATAACAAATTAATTCCTTCTGCAATATTTCCACTCTTACTTGAAATTTCTCCTCTTGTGGCATCTAAAATGTAGTGTTCTCTTTCCTGTCTTGCTCTTTCTTCCCTTCCATTTTCTAAGAGTAAACATTCTCTAAAATTCCGCCTTTGGCTTTCTTCTCTTTGGTCTCCATTCTAGAAGGTAAATTCCTGAGGGCATGGTAGAGAAAAAAACAGACATGGTATAAAGCACTCTAAAAAGAGGCATAGGAAATGACAGTTCAGCCCCTGCTCTTGAGGAACCTACCATTTCTTTCAGAAATTAAGGCAACTTCACATGAAAAGTTCAATACAAATTATGTAATTCTATGTCAAGGGTCATTTCCAATCTTAAAACAGGCTTTAGTATATTCATAGAACTTCAGAGCTTTGAAGAAACTTAATGTTTGTCTTCTCTAATACTCTTTTTTTATATATGAGAAAACTAAAGTCAAAGAAACCTGGCCAAGGTCACATGGTTATTCTCCTTTCCATTGTGCAGATTTTGCTTGGTATAATAATAATTTTAGGTAATCATTGTCACAATCTATTGAGAAGTCTTCATGTATTTCTTATGAGAAGTACAACTTAACAAACACAAAATGAGATCTCTATGATTTCTGTGGATAGCACCTTAGCAATTATAAAATCCAGTCCTGATTCCTACCTTCTCTACCAGTTGGAAGAAGTAGGGAATGATAGGGATGTCATAAAACTACTGCACAAGCCTGTATACTATACTTCTCTAGTAAGACAAAGACCCTACTCAGTTTGCACTCTAAAGATGTTCTGAGATCCTGGGTTGGATGGAACAGTAGATACCCACAAAGTGGTCACTGCCTGGCTTAGTATTCTTTGAGCTGGGAACAGGCTGATATGTTTAGCCCAGACGAATTTAACTTTCTTTTAGCTGTGTGACTTTACTGAACAACAGTTCATTTGTGGCTTGCCTTGTAATTTCCAGGTTTCTCATACCCCTGAGAAGCACTGAATAGCATACTGTGGGAACAAACTTAATTCAATTTAGCTCCCCTTTGGAGAAAGGGCCATAAGGACAACATGCATCTGTTCTATTATTACCCAGTTGCTCCTGTCCATAATGGACGTTTGTGATTCATTGCTTATCGAGGAACCACTTCTATGGGAAGTTGCCAAAGATCTTTTGAAAATCCAAACAAAATGTCTTGCTTCCTGGTTTTGGGATCAGAACTGAATGGCTTGTTTTCAAGCTTCTCAGGGCCACACACCAAGCCTCTGGATAGAAAAGTCCAAGGGGACTTAGGAAGCTAAACCTAGGTCTGGGAGTTTGGGAGCGCTCTCTTCAGAACCCTGGCCTGCCAAGGGTTTCAGAGGAGAAGGCCTTCTTGAAACCTGTAGTGGGAAGAGCCATGACACAGGGGCTTTGACAGACCTTGTGGAATGTTTTCATGATAATTGAGGACCACAGAGCATCTCTATCTTTCCACACCTGTCTTAAGGTACTACAGGTCAACTTTATTCTGGAACACTGGTCCAAAATGGTGTTTCATGGAAATGTTATGGGTCCAAGTTGTGGAAATGCTAGCTTAGACAAAGTTAAATGTGTTTCTTTACTGCAGGACTTCTGAGACCTTTAATATATTCATCTTCATTGTATTCATTGTGAATCTTCAGTAGAATATTGCTTTTTACAAATTTATTTGACCAAGAGATATTTCCCCACCATTGAGAAGTTCAATTCCTAACATTTTAAGAATTATTAATGAGGTTTAAGAAATTCTGACCTGGAGAAAAACCTAGGAAACTGGAACTGGCTCCAAACTAGTTTTGATTTGAAAAACCAATGGCTAGGACTTTTTGATAGCAGGGCCAACTCTTGATTTTCTTTGTCTTTCCTCTGGATCTTGGGTCTACCAGTGGGTCCTAAAACATGGATTGGCTCCAGAAGAGAGCCAGTCTCTCTGGGGGCTTTAGACCACAGCTAATTTGGAGCTAACTGGCTCTACTGGAGCTGTGTAAAATATGTAGTATGGTCTAGTGCTTGAGAGTACCAGCTCTGGAGCTGTGTAACTTGGGCAAATTATGTAACCTCTCTGTGTCTCAGTTTCCTCATTTGAAAAAATGGAGAAAATAATAGCATCTACCTCAGGTGGTTATGTGTGGGTTAGAAAAATTAATACATGTGAAAGTACCTAATATACAGTGCCTAGTACACACCAAGTACCTAAAACCATTAGCTATTATTGGGACTTGACTTACATTTCTGAGGCTGTCTGATAAATGGAGGTGGTGGGTATGGAAGCCCTTTGTCTCAGCATCTGCCTATTTGCAAATCAGCAATAAAATTTTCTTCCACCTGTAGTCTTGTCCCTCAAAACAGACCGCACATAGATAGCATCATTATGGAATGCCCCAAAACATACATTTTCCTGTCAGCAAAAGTAAACTTTTGTTTCTATCTGGTGAGATTAAAAAATATGAACAACTGGTTTATACAATTGTTTATAGAGTACACTTTTAGTTTTTGAAATGTTTGCGATGCACATATCATCTGTAGAAGAACTAAGGCTGAATAAGTTTTCCCTATCTCATCTCTCTATAGCCCTCAAAACTTGCTTGTTCAATTTAATAGTTAAAGGTGCTGATATACAAATTGTGGGCTGCTTCCTTCAGATTCAGTCTCAGCAGTACAACTCTGAAGTGGAGAGAATCCAGAGTTTATGGCCTATTCTAGAATGATGCCATGTCATCTGAAGTTTAGAGGATGACAATAAGATCAGAGATGGAAAACAGACCCTGCTTATTACTGCTGCATTTGGCTGAAATTTAGATCATATTTTTTGCTAGCTAATACCATCTAATGGTGGTCTCAGTTGAGAGAAACTGATTTATTTTACACAAATTAAATGAATTCAATATATCTGACATTTTAATGAGTTTGACTGAAGCTACATAGCAGCTATCATATTTACCTCAAGCAAATGTGAATTAAAGAGTCTTTGCAGTTTCTCCTTTCTGGATGGAAAATAAGACAATGACAAAAAGAAAACAAAAATCTAGCCATGAGCAGTCATTAGAGAACTCTTCATCAATTCATAATTGCACCAAACACTGATTTACTTTGCTCCCGACATTTGATTATTTTCTTTTCTCTCATATCTTTATAGATGGTGTATGATTGGATAATTGAAATATTTGACTATGTTAATAGTTAAAAATCATATTTATTAATTCAAAATTTTAGGTTTCATAGGTGAACTCAGCAGGATTCTAGCCCAGCGGTGCCATTTAAGCAGGAATCCTTGAATAAATAATAGGATAACTAAAATATTAAGATTCTTGGTTTATAGCTGAAATTAGATAAATACAGTGTGGTAAAACCAGTTATTTCCTGAAGATCCAAACTTGATCAGTTCTCATGAATGTAAGATGGGAAGACTAATTAATATAAGGATAGTCTGATAGGAAAATAGTCCTCGGGCTATGAAAAGATGGGAGAAAGGGGTGATTGTGGGTTTTCTCCAGGCGTTCTAAGATTTATTTTCCTAGATGCCCCAGGATGAATAAAGGGAGTATACACCAGAAAAATTGAAAACTACAATGAAAGTTATTTATGCTAGGTAAATTATTACACACAAATCTATATATACAGCCATGGACTAATTAACCAAATTATATAGTAAAGGAATGTATAAATGTCCCACAAATAAATGATTAATTATTCCACAAGATTATATTGTCTGTTAACAATCCATGATCCTGCTGAATCTCTCTGTCACCTCCAAGGCCAAAGCAGGTTAAAGATAGATGCTTCACCTAAGGGTGCTAGAATCATATTTAGATTAAAAGGTAGAAACCCAGAAATTCCACTTCTTGGTATATATCTTAAAGAAACTCTTGCACATATTCACCTAAAGTAATGGAAAACGATTGTCACTGCAGCAGCCTGGTCTGTATTATTAAACCATTTAGAAGCAATTCTAAAATGCCCACCAATAGGGGAGATGGATGAATAAATCATAGTGTAGTCATATAAGGGAATACAACTAATATTTAAAACAAAGTATGGATCTTGAAAAAACAATATTAGGTGACAAAAACAAGTTATAGACTGAACTTACTGTACATTATGGTATGATAGGACTTAGGTAATTTGTTGTAAAAATGGTATAAAGATGAAAAAAACCTTATTCGATATTATTTGTAGATATATGCCTTATATGTATATATATGTAAATAAAGTATAAAAATGTTAATGAGATGGTGATACACCAATTCAAGAAAGTAGTTGGAGTGAGTTTGGGGAAGGGTACAAAAGGAGCCTCAATTGTATGTGTAATGTTTTATTCTTAAATAACAAGTATATTAATGAAATGTTAAAATTTCTAAATTCTGGGTGGTGGGTAAGGTATATTTGCATATTATTCTCTTCACTTCCAAATAGGCCTAAAATATTTCATTTTTTGATAAAAGGATTAAGGAATAGGTGCAGTCTTTTTAAGACTTGCCATATTTGTTTCATCTTTATGTGTAAGAAAAAAGAAAGGTATGTTCCACCTTAGTATACATGTTTACCTGGCCAAACATAGGAGACAAAACAATCTTTTGTTTTGGACAGAAGGAACAGGATGCTTTATTATTGCTCTGAGAGAAGTTTGCAATCTGGAGGGACTGAGAGTTAATAGTTAATACATTTCTAGGAGCATTACTTTGGGGAATTCAAGTAATGCACTGTTGTTTGTAAATAAACTCGAATCTGACCTTTCTTCCAAGTTTATGTGTGCTTGGGTGAGTCCTGCCTAATTTCTCTTTCCAGCCTTCTTTCCAGCTTTTCCCAGCTGTCCCTTCAGCGATCTCCATTTGCAAACAGAGTTCAGCTGATTCAGGGCAGGAAGCCCCCAACCAGCTTCCCTCCCGCCTCCTCTGTCTGGTCAGGCTTAGTAAGGAGCCAGTTATCTGGCTAGAGTGACACACCACAAGACCTCTGTGCTGCGGAGGTCCCTGGAGATTGCTGTGTCCTCGGATACTGCCCACTGACAGGTCCCTGGGCCTCTTTAGAAGCTGGCTCCAGCCTCTAACCTTTCAAGTTCTCTTCTGCTGCCAATAATTCAGCCACATTTCTTCATAAGGGCTCAAGATCCTATTGTATTTAGGAAAGAATACATTTGTCTTGCATTTTAACTTGACCATCACTTACCCAGACCAGGGCAGATCACCTAATGTTAGGTGGAAGAGTTCCAGCCTGGATTTCGCCTCTGAGGTCTCATCACAGCTGTAATGAAACAATTTCATAATTAGGTTAATGTTTACCTCCTCTTCTCTGATGTAGACTCCATGAGGGCCAGGAACACGTCTATCTCATTCACTATCATGTCAGCAGTACCAGTAATAACATATATATGCTGGTATATATTAATTTATATATATGTATAAATTAATGAATGAGTGAAAGTAAAACTTACCCTATACACAAAAGTCATATATATGACTATATATTTGATATATAAGTATGTATATATAAATATAATAAAATGTATTAAAATTTTAGTTTTTACAAATTTCCCTTTTAAATTTTTCAAACATACATTCAGAAGCTAACCTATTATAATAAATTCCCATATACCTATCACCTAGATTTAATAGTTATTAACATTTTGCCATAGTTCATCTATTTTTTCTTTGCTGAAGTATTTAAAGCAAATCCCAGGGACCATGATATCCTACCCCTACATACTTCAGTATATATCTCTCAAAACAAAAGCAAAAAACAAACAGCTCATTTTCCTAATTCCACCTAACAAAATGGACATAACTCCTCTAGATCATCTAATATTCATTCATTTTCAGTTCCCCTGATTGCCTTTTTACCACTTGTAACCGTTGGCCAATTTGATGCAATTATGAATTCCAAAAATATAATTGAATCATGCTTGTAAACTGATCTGTTAATCTGGGCAAGATTAGGTTATGATTAGGGCCATTGAGCCCCACCCCTTGGTGGGTGGGGAATCCAATATAAAAGGCAAGGCAAAGAACAGAGTTGAAGCAGTCTTTTGAGAAGCAGTTTTGAT